>CAIGRL010277228.1:0-12462 GCA_903798325.1 Fraxinus xanthoxyloides
TTAAGTACTTGACGTTTTATGTTAAATTTTAGATTTATGATTTGAAATTGTAGTACGTAACTTGTTAGTTTAATAATATCGACTTGTCGGTTAGTTATAAAATTTGAATAAAAGTGTTATTTTCGCTACAATTAGATAAAGAAGATTTTTGGTAACACTTGAAGTCTATAAAAATGAAATAGATTTCGGGGCGTTACATATGGTCACAAAATCAAACTTGAGGACACAAAAATGAACACTAAACAAAATTGAATAAATGCATCTTCTTTATGTGTGAACAGATTTCATCCACAATAAAATGAAATGGATATAAAACATCTTCACTTACCAAAGTACATGATGTCAAACTCAAACAATAGCTTAGAAACATAAAACTAAGGTCACGAGACCATAACTGCGATCACAAAAACTTACATTGTGAATGACTATGAGAATGTAATCTTTCACATACCCATACAATCAATCATGCACAAAATACAATTAATGGGAAATAGTTCACAAACACTAACTATAGACCACAATAGAAATTTATATTAGCATTTATGGATGTTAAGTCACATCTTCTCAAATTCAGGTCATATTATACCAAAATTAGGTCAAAATTACCAAAATCAAGTCACATTTTATCAAAAACTGGATCACAAAAAATCCATCCACATCATACTGAACATACCCATACCTTTTCCTTTTATTTTTTGAACCGAAATGGGCAGTGTCTTATTGCGTTTTGTGCTTCTTTAGGACTTTGAGCAGAATCGCGGGCTATTATTGTTGGCTTAAGTTTGCATAGAAAGACAGGGTGTACTTATATTTGGATTGAGTCCGACTCTTTTATGGTCTTATTACATGTTCATGATTATTGGTAGAGGACCTTGGAGTGTCCATTCTCTACTCGAGCAAGTAAATGATTGTGTGTTTTCGTATATTTAATTTTTTGTATATATATCACGAATGAAACAAAATTTCGGCCTACATAGCCAATGAAGGAATTAGCATCTCAAGATACAAACAATTCTTCGCACGTGGTATTAGTTCAAATCTCCGTAGTTTGTTAAAATTGGAGGCGCAAAATACTCGTGTGAAGAAGCTTATTTCAACGTTTAGTTTGTACAAGTGTTTTGGTTGCTTTCTATCTAGTTATTTATTTTTTATTTTTGTAAGAGAAGTAATATTTCCTTGTATACTGCTTTTCTTGATAACTCTATCTCTGTCGCCTCCTATTTACACTCTTTGAAGATTAACTAGAACGTTCTCGTAGGAGGTTTGACTCTTTTGGTAAAATAGGGTTGGAATCCAAAACCCCATTCAATTTAGACGTAAATCCATATCTAAACTTTGATGGTGTTTTTATAGAAAATGAGAAAAAAAAATAAAAAAATGGACAATGTCCAACCCGTTTTAAAGTATTCTACAAACATGGGCAACTTGAGAAGTTGTACTCATGTCTTTTCATTTATGAAAATAAAGCGAGACTAATAAGAAGAATATTAAGACGACCCTCGATGAATAAATAAAGATAAAGAATGAGATGACATAAGTTAAATTATGATATATCATGGGACGTGATTTCAATCTTCTTATTGCTCTTGAACAGGGATGGACCGAAACGAATTTTCTAGTGGGATAAAAAATTAGAATTAAAAAATGTGTAGATTAAAAAAAAAAAAAAACTAAATTTTTTTTTTAAAAATTTTTTGTGGGGTCATTTGACCCCACATGAACGCATGTGGGTCCGTCCCTGGTCATGAAATAATATCAAACCTTGAGAAATAATTTGTTTATTTTATACTAAGCACCGTTGACGGGATACACAAATTCAATCAATTTAATTTAAAGCGCGTTCGATAGAGATTAAAACTCAATTAAAATTAAAAATATAGACGTTATTGGGTTCCACTCGTCTAATAAAATCAACAATAACGATTAATTTTTTTAAATTTTAATCATATTTTAACCTCTACCGAACATGTCCTTAAATTTTGTAGGCTAACATAGACTTATTCAAGAAAGCGGAACATGTGTATGATCAACAAGAACGACTTGTAATCCAAAGAAGAAAAATCTACGTGAGTCGGCTTATGTGGATCGAGCTAAAACAAAGATCAAGTTGTTGTCTCAAACTTAGTAGTTGGACGATTACGTTTACACCTCTAATTTTTACAAAATGATGATCGACGCGTGGCAGCCTAATCTCTAAAGATTCCACTTGAGATTTTTTAAGATTATATTGTACCTTTCATATCAATGTCATTGAACCTAAGCTTTGTAATTAAGAAAGAGGAAATTGCAGGGAAAAAAAACAAAAAAATGTCCACTTCTACGTAGTTATTTACAAAAATATCCAAAATTTATTCAATATCAATTTCCCTATAATATAGACCAAAATACCCTCATTAACAATTTTAAATTTTACAATAAATACAAAATTATTTATAGAATTAAAAATTGTATTGACCAATAATAACTTGAAACATAACCTATACTATTTATTTTAAAAAGAATACAATGTCAATCATGCATTAAATGTCCACTTCTCACAATAAGTGTGTAAATAAAATATTTACGAAATATTGAGAAATACACTCAAAATGTCAGGAACATTATGAAATGTAGAGAACTTTCATATTTAGAACGAAATCTCGTTCTAAATTAATGAAGTGTCAATGTTAAGATAAATATGGTCCAAATGTCGATAAAAACTTTTAAAATGTCTAGAACGTTATGAAATGTCAAGAATAACAAATATTAAACGCAACTTATCAACAAAAGGAGAAAAAAAAGATTTCAAAGAAAAATTACCTTCTACCGAGAATTGTGGAAAGCCTAATCAATTGCAAATTTGGATGAGATTAAATTTTTCGAAATGAAAATATATGACTTTTTTATGAACTAGAAGCATATAATTATTTTTTAGTGCAATGAATTTTTTACTTCATCTTCTTCATTGTTTACCAAAATTCTTGATCAATGCTTAATAGATAATAAAAACAAATGAATCCACTGAGTATTAGCTAATATTAATATGGCTTTCCATTGAAACTACTTGTTCTTCTCGAAATTCGTAACAAATTGAAAATAATTTTTTTTTCATTTTTTATTAAGATAGACAATTTGGTAACAAATTTGACCATTTTTACCCGAGTTCTCAAAATTAACATTTTTCAATTGACTAGTATGAAGTTGGCCATTTTCGTAAATTTCCCCTTAAGAAATCAACATTAATCAAAATCACCTGTCGGATCATCACCGGATCTATCTTTAATCTTTTTCTCAAATACAGGCTGTTACAGGTCATCTCTCAATATTTCAAAGGGAAATCATTTGGTGTAGCTGGCATTTGCCCGTAAGTCAATGGAATGACAAAGTCAGACTTACCCATCACAGTGTCAACTTCTATGTGAATTGAATCTTAAATGTTGCTTCCAGTATTACGTAAGCATGACATATGCTTACAGGCTTCATGCAAAATACAGATAATTGCTTAATTTTGGATTATTAAGTTACTTGGTCTTTTACAGTTAATTAAATAATATAATGCTAATTAGGATTCTTTATAGGCCGGAGTACTCAGTATTTAATTTCATATCTTTCTTGTTAAGCATGTTCCACTCAATTATCTCGATTAAGGAGTCGATTACATTGTTGAATTGATTGAAGTTTTACAAAAAAGGGCAAGCAAAGTTTTTAAAATAACAACAAAATGCAATTTTTTTTTTGAGTTGTCTTAACCTCTACAATGACATAGTTCATATATTAGCGATCATGATTTAATAACTTGTTATCGTTCGTCCTTACCATGTTTCAATTTCAAAGAATTTCGGATCAAAGTTAACAATTTTAGCATGATTCGTGTAGGATGTTAGTTAGACGGCGATAATTTTCATTCGTTTGCTAGAAGATTATGACACTAAATTTTTACTATCTTTTAATCGTAATTATTTCAGTGTCCATTTTTAATTAAAGATTCAAGTATTGGCATCTTGGATTGCTTTAAGCTTTGCAATCGTGTGAGGACATTATAATGAAGACAAAATTATCTACATATAGTCACACACACTTTTATACAGTACATACGTATGCAGACAAACCACTGAACCAGAGACACAAAAAATCCATCGGAAAAAGGGAGGAAAAAAAATATAAAATCTTTAGCATAGTCGAAAATAATGCCAAGAAATTAAGTAGGTGGCGGGTGGCTGCAAATCGTTTCTTTTTTTCATTTTTTAATTTTTTTTTATCTCCAAATCTTTATTTCCCCATTTCCACACATTCTACACACGTCTCTCCTTCTCTGAAATAGTACCACTTCACCTTCCGCACCCATTGCTTATAGATTTTACAGTGAACTAATAAGTGGTTGTGTGTTTTAAGGGAAGAGTTGATGAAAGATGTCTGTACAATCAGTGTGTCAGGTTGTGCAGTCTGTGAAATTATTTGCTGGGAATGGTGTTGGCAGCAGTAAAGACTTGGTTTTTGTTGATTTTGTTGGGTTATGTAGTGGAAAAAAGTCGAAGAAGGCTTGTTCGAGTACTCGCAGGAGAATTAGTGTAAATGGTAGTACAATTCAAAGGACTTTTATTGGGTCAAGGAAAAACTGGGCATCTTCTATTAAATCTGTTCTTGATCTTGAACGGGTTAATAGTGCCTCACAACAGTCCTCTGATCTTAAACCCAAGGTGGGTAGACTTCAAATCTCAATTAGACACTTTCTGTTTGTGTATTGATTATTATTTTTTATGTCGATTGGAGTTTATAATTGTCATTGATATTACTGCAATGGAGTTAATCCGATTAGTATTTCTCTCTCTTTTTTTGGTTAATATTATGCTGGTTCTAATGATATCTGAGGTTGACTTCAATTCTCCCTCCCTCTGTGGATAGGCGTGCCTGCCTGAATGTATATGCTTTTCTATATGTCAAGGCTTAAATGTTTCCTGCAATTAAAATGGTTATCTGAAATGAAGTGTGAAAGTTATTCCAATAAGTACTATGTTTCTTTTTGTAATTCAGTGGTGGTGGAGTGTGTGTTTGTGTGTCGGGCAAGGTTGGTTGTAATTTAATTGTAAAAGACTAATGGATCACTTATGAATTAAGGTGCATGCTGTTTTTTTTGGATATCTGGCTTGTTTCAACTGTTGGAAAATATTGGTTGTCTTTATACAATTTTGTGAATGGTACGAGTTTTTGTACATAATAGTTAGAGTTTGCCAGATTTTGAGTGATACTTTCCGAAAGCAAAGATTTGTATTGATTTTTGTCAAAATTTACTTGTTGAAAAGGGAACAGGAATGTTTGTCAAACAGTTATAGATGTTTTCACATGCAAAGATTTTTGAGCCTGTAAGTAAAGTGGACGTAGTCGGGATTCCTATTATCACATAAATGGTACGCTTAGGTATTTAGATTTGATTATTACAAGTAAAACTTGAAGAGAATGTACACGTAGAATTAGAAAGGATTACATGAAATGCATGTTAGGTTTTATGTGACCGGAAGATTTCTATAAGGTTAAAAAGAAATTTTACAAAAGAGTCATTAGTCTACACATGCTTTATAAAACTGAGCGTTGAGACATTATATATCAAAACATCTACAAGATGAATGTAGTGGAATGAGGATTTTGAGAGGAATGTCGATATGAAATGAGAATATACGCTAACATGTAGAAGTGGAATGAGGAGAGGATAAATAAAGGAAGGACGACTCGTGGCTGCTACACATCTTGGCAGACCTAAAGAATCTCTCATTTACAACAGTAGTACAATGCTAGTAGAAATGGGCCAAATGGCTAAAGAGGGATTAGTAGACTGGAACAAGATGAACATGGCCACACATGATGGCGAAAGCCAAATTATTAGAAATAATGGCCTAGTTTGTTGATGTTGTAATGCAGGAGTTGAAATTTGTATTTTCAGTATTTATTTGTTATCTTGAGGTTGCATTGCAGCCCCACTCCAAGTAATGCTTATGGAGGTAGTTCAGTGTTTTATGTAAACATCTCATTTCTGTCTTGGCCAAATGTATTTTAAGTTTCCGATAAGTGCCCTGCTAAGGTTTCCTCAACCTCTTGTTTGTCTTTGTTGGGCATTGTTACATTTTAAAGTTCAGAACCTCCTGTTTGTAATATTTTGCATTTCATTGGTAAAATGCTCCTTTTCTTTAAACACTTTTTTGTTTGTTTGTTTATTCTTTTATTCCCTCTATTATATTTGCCTCTTGTTTTTTCTCGAAAGTGTGATGCAAAAGCGTTATATTTTGTCAAAATATGCCATCAACTTATCTAAGGGGGAAACATTGAAGCTCACAAACATATTCTGTTTTATGATTATAGAATATAAAGATGTAGAATTATTTTTCCAATTATATTGCATTTGAGGTTAATAGATTTTGAGGATCGTCCTTGTTATATCAAGGCTTCATAAGCTTCTGTTTATCCTGTGTATTGGTTTATACTTTTAGGTTGTGAACTTAGAGGACATACTATCCGAGAGAGGGGCATGTGGAGTTGGCTTTATTGCCAATTTGGATAACAAAGCATCGCATGAAATTGTTAAGGATGCTCTTACTGCTCTTGGCTGCATGGAACATCGTGGGGGTTGTGGAGCAGATAACGATTCAGGTGACGGTTCTGGACTGATGACTTCAATTCCTTGGGAGCTTTTTGACAACTGGGCCAATGAACAAGGCATAGGTGCTTTTGACCGATTGCACACCAGTGTTGGAATGCTGTTTCTTCCCATGGATGATAACCTGAATAGAGAAGCTAGAACAGGTCAATTGATTTGCAGCTTGAATCCCAATTAATATACGTGTACAAGTTTTTATTTGCTCTCATGTTTTCCCAATAAATAGAATGCTACTTTAAACACAGATATAAGGTATTTTATGTTTTTAAATTTTGTACAATGTTGAACCACCTCGACTATATGCTACAAGCCCCTTATGTGTAGGCTGGATTTAGTTTTTATTGAAGGCATGATATGTGCATAATATATGTGAAGTGGAGAGTTTTAAACTCAAACCTCTTTCTAATAAGATAATATGTTTAACCACCTCATAGAGAGGCCATATTTATGTATTTAAATTTTCTCTAAACATGTTTAGAGAAGGAAATTTGATTGCTAAAGAGATGGCATGAATTTTATGGACCACAGGAGAAGGTCAGCTGATGAAATTGGAATTTGTCTTGAAATTTGCACCTATGTTGTCACAGGCAACTTTTCTTGTCCTTTCTGGGTTTGAAAATTGTTTTTCCATTTACTATTTTTGTTATTTGTGTTTAGTTATTCTGGTTTGCCTATCCAATACAATGAGGATGTGTGATCGCTTGGGATTTCCATTGATTGTGCCAAGTTATCAGGCATGCCCTGTTTTGTGTGATCACCGAAGAGAGAAAAACCTGTATAATTTCTTAGACTAATATCTTTTCTTTCCTTTCTTCTCTGTGTTCGTCCCATTTTCTGTTAGGGTAAAAAGCATGGGGATTCTTTTGCTTAACAGTTTTCATTACACTTATGAAGTTAGGATGAATAACACATTTAATGATGTTCCAAGAAAAGAAGTAATGGAATTACACTTAGTTTAGGAGTTGGAAGGAGCAACTTTTATATGTGGAAGCACTTTAATTAGTTCAAAATTGCTTCTGATATTTGTGAAATGAATCTATTTATGTCCTTATAACTCGAGCATTGAATCCTGATGATCTTTTTTCCACTTGAGGTCACAATCTGTCTACTGATTTTTAGCTGCATATGCAGTTATTTCGAATATATTTAAACAAGAGGGCCTTGAAGTGCTCGGATGGAGATCTGTACCTGTAAATACTTCTATAGTTGGCCATAATGCCAGAGAAACCATGCCGAACATACAGCAGGTTTTTGTCCAAATTTCTAAAGAAGAAAATATTGATGACATTGAAAGAGAGCTGTACGTTTGTCGGAAATTGATTGAAAGAGCAGCAAGTACGGAAACTTGGGGAAATGATCTTTATTTTTGCTCCTTATCCAATCAAACTATTGTTTACAAGGGAATGCTTCGTTCCGCGGTTCTCAGTTTATTTTATTTTGATCTTCAAAGTGAGCTTTATAAATCTGCTTTTGCTATTTACCACCGAAGATACAGTACAAATACAAGTCCTAGATGGCCACTAGCTCAACCGATGAGGTTCCTTGGTCATAATGGAGAGATAAACACTATTCAGGTAAGATTTTCCAAAGTGATGATATGTGTGGTTTTTTACCAGATTTTTCATTGTATTAAGTGAAATCTTTATGCAGGGTAACTTGAACTGGATGCAATCCAGGGAGGCATCACTGAAGTCTCCTGTTTGGCGTGGTCGTGAAAATGAAATCCGCCCTTTTGGAAATCCCAAGGCATCTGACTCTGCAAATCTTGATAGTGCTGCTGAAGTATGCCCAACTGCTTTTATAATCACATAAATCTTAGGTTATCCTTAAAAATATTGACATGACTTTAAATAGGAAACGATAAGTGTAGAAAGTCTAAAGTGAATCTGGGAGATAGTGTCATCAGCAAATATGTTAGAAATAAGATTGTTTTTTACTTTAGTATTTTATAAGAAGATATACACTTTTGCCATCATGTGACTAGTCATAGGATAACGGGGTAGATTGTATGGATGAATAACAATACCCAATGCATGAGTTGAATGTATATTGATTTATTGAATCTTACATATCTCTTCAGTATTTACAGAAAGAATTTTACTATATTTTTGGTTTATTTCTTTAGGTATTGGTTTGTTTTTTGAGAGGCCATTTAGTTTGTAATGTATGTTTGATGCAGTTGTTAATAAGAAGTGGTCGCACTCCTGAGGAGGCTCTGATGCTTCTTGTCCCAGAGGCATACAAAAATCATCCGACATTGATGATCAAATACCCTGAGGTATTATTATATTTCTTTGACATCTATATAAATGCTTTTGATAAAGATTGTCTGTACTAGTGCAGCTTAAGTTTGTCACCGAAAGCATCTTGATGTCTTCTAGAAATAACCTCTTTTTTACTTTTTGTGGGATTTCAGTATAAAATCTTACTTGTTGATGTCTTTTAGAAGTAACCTCTTTTTTACTTTTTGTGTTTCAGTATAAAATCTTACTTTCTTGACAGTAATTCTTTACCTGATTGGGACTGACCGTATTGTTTTACCTGACTTCAATGCTGCACCTCCTCGAACTAATAGATTAATTCATGAATCTAGTATGTGATTTATTGTTATTGTTATTATGTTTTATATTTTTAAACATCATTCTCATGTCCTGGAACCGGTAGACATGACTCATTCTTCTTTCTTGTCAGATTGTTGATTTTTATGATTACTACAAAGGTCAAATGGAGGCTTGGGATGGACCTGCTTTACTTTTATTCAGGTGACGGTTGAAATGCAGCATTTATCGTTTTTGGTTTATTAAGTAGTTATGTCATTGTTGATAATAAAAATCAAATTGACAAATTCCTTTCACCTAGTCAAGATTTTCTCCTCCTAAACTCAATAATTTTGATCCTCAAATCGGAGCAAGAGGAGAAATGGCTATTTGGGAGGGAGATATTTGAATTGTGCATGGTTCCTTTCTCTTGCATGTGAGTATTTTCCTCAAGGCTCTGGGGCAATTCGATCATTTAGGAAAATGATAGATGGCGATCTCTTATTGACTAACTTATAACTGATTCTATTATAGTTCATGTTTTATTCATTAGCTTGTGCTCGTTTCTTTCATTGGCTTTGAAGTCACGCTTTAAATACTTTCCCACATGCACCTTAATAACGATTTTCAGTAAGCCTAGATGGGGAATGACTTGCCCATACTTGGTGCGAGCCTTTTTTGTATTTTTTATCCCTCGCATATTGCTTATGCTTCGCAAGCAGAGGACGAGGTTCAAGGAGTGTATTTATTGATTCAACAATCATTTCACTATCCTTTCAACTCGACACTTTTAGAAGTTGGTCGTCAAGCTTGTGAAGCTATCAGTATTCCTGAAAAGCACCCTTTTCAGAAATGATGACTTTCCGACAGATTTTTTGACCAATTGATGGTGCTTGCTGCAGATAACAAATAGCTTTGATATGAATCTACTATATATAATATCGCTATATTCCCATTAGGGATGGTTTTCGTAAATTGATTCTCTCCATATCCATTAGAGTAAAGAACGCTATATTGCTTTTTGGATGATGGTGTTTATTATTTTTGCAATTTCGTTAGTTACATTTTCAAATCTTCAATGTCTGGGAAATGATTTTATGGAACTTCAAGAATTATATTTATTTGATATGTTTGATGATTGGCTAACCTTTCCATTATAATAACGTGTAATAAAATTCCAAGCCATCTCAGAGAGTCAATTAGCACTATAGATAATGTATAATTAAACACTCCAACTTCTTCGTGCATTTCAATACATGTATTGATGAGAATTCCAATTGCAAATGGGTTGCTAATTTACTAAATTGCGCCAGAGTTCTCGAGATTGGATAACTAAACAATCACATGTTGAGAAACAAGGGTTGCATAGCAGACTAAACTGATGTAACCTATGGATTTATTTTTCATGTTATGATATATTGGGAGATTTACCATAGAAATGACAATGTAAAGAAGTTATGATGCATTAACAGTTATGATTGTCACCTGGTGGTACGGTTGAAAAATATTGACATATAGCAAATATTGCTGGCATTTTATGTAAGTTTTATTATTCTTTTCTATCATGCGTCAAGCATTCTCTACGCTTAAGCTTACTGAGTTCAGTGATTATGAGGATTTAGTCAAGACCTAGGAAGCGGGTCAGTATTTGGAAAAATGGAACTGTTAAGATTTTGGGTGTAAGTTTGTGTCAAAAAAAATTGAAATGAAAACTTTGAGTTCAGATGATAATTGATAGCAGTATCAGAAGGATAAGTGGTCTGTTGCTGGAGGTGCTGGGATTTTTACGGAAAACTGTGGCTTTGATCTTCTTTTATGGATGAGGCAGAAATATTTCTGACAAGTGAGTGAATTGATGCAATCAAAAATTATGGTTCATGAATGCGTGAGATGGACACAATGTATGATGGCAGTAGATTGGAGGCTTCGAAGTTGGAAAAGCGTGGACTTGATGTGAGGAGATGAAGATGGGGAAATTGAAAGCAAAATGTTTATTTTATGGTCCACCTCATCGAAAAGCTTAAGCTACTAGAGTGAGGATAGGTTTACTTATTTAAAATAGCCTTCAACATGACCCCTCGTGCAGTCTAGATTCATTTTTGATCAAAGCCCGATTACATGCACAATCTTCATATATAGGTGACCCTACTTAGATACCACATTAAACCTCTTCATTTAAAAGCTTAAGCTTTAAGAGAGTGGACATGTTTATTTATATTTAGCCTTCACAACACACATGTAGGTCTACTGCCCCCTAAGATTCTCAATGCAAGCAGTGTCAAACTAGTGCTTTTACTAATAACCAGATGCACAAAGTGAACCCTGTTTCCTGGAATGAAGTCCACGAGAAGTAATATGATCTTATATCGGAAACTCATTCAAGAACGAACAGGTGTAGAGTGTCTCATAGGGAAGATGGCCAATTTCTGCTCTTAGGGAGCACCTGTTTGGTGCACATTTTGAGTCCAAGAATGTATTTTTTTGTTTGAGGTGATGAGGAACATGTGGTTGAAAAAGAAGAAAAAGTTATTGATGTGATGGAAAATATTATTTTATTGAAAAATGTGTGGTTGAAAATGAGTAGAAAAATGAGAATGAAAAAAATAATGTAGTTCAAACACTGCCATATTAACATTGTAACTTGTAAGAGCGTGTTTGGGTATCATCATAACAAAAATAATGTAGTTCAAACAGGGGGCTTAATAAGAGGTAAAATTACCTTATTTTTTGTCCTATATGAGGTGCTCAGGAGTTCATTGTCAAGATTAAGTGTGGGGTGAGTAGTCTAAATTGTGAATCTTGACCACCCAAACAGAGGGCGTGGTTTGTTGTGGTCTTTATTTTAGATTTAAAGGAGTTTCAGCTCTCTGTTGGGTGTTATTTATTGTCATCTGTTTAGTTACCTAATTGTTGTTGACTGTTAAGTTATATCCTTGATTTTTAAGTTCTGAAACTCTTAAACTGAATTTTTTTTCTTGGATCTATTACTTTTATGCTTAATCATTTTCGTAAAGTTATTAATCACAAACATTTTGAATTTCTACGTGTTACTTTAGATCCAATGATTTTTTATTATATTTTTTTTCAAAATTCCATTTGGAGGATTGAATAAAAGGTTTAAAACCCCAAATAAAAAGATAGTACTGTTCAATGAATTACTGTTCATTATCTAAAATAAAACTTCGTTAAGAGAGTTTGGATGTATGCTGATATCAATATGTGAGCAGATTCTGATTGCATCATTAGCCAACATTTCTACAATTAGTCAAGTATAACACAACAACCTCTTCTCCTCCCCCC
>CAIGRL010277242.1:0-10924 GCA_903798325.1 Fraxinus xanthoxyloides
AATATTTAATTAAAAAATGATTTTAATTAAATTATCCACCCTAATATATTCTTGAAATTAGAGCCGGACTCTAATTTGACATTTAATTGAAATTTGATTTTAATTAAATTGTCTAGCCCTAAAATTTTTCTTAAAATTAGAGTTGGACTCTAATTGATGTTTAATTCAAATTTGATTTGGATTAAATCAATTCACCATAATATTTTGAAATTAGAGTTGGACTCTAATTTGATATTTAATTAAAATTTGATTTTCATTGAATTGTCTCGCCTGAAACTTTGATATTAGTGTTGGACTCTAATTTGATATTTAATTAAATTTTGATTTTAATTAAATAGTTCTGCCTTATAGTTGTAAAATTAGAGTTAGACTCTAATTTGATATTTAATTGAAATTCGGTTTTAATTAAAGAAGCCCGCCAATTAAATTAATTGATTAATTAATAATTTAGTTGTTCCGATTGACTTGTCTAAATTAGTTTAGACGACTTTAATTATTAGAAACTTGAAACATGTTTGCATAAAATATTATATATTATATAGGAAATCAATTATATGATGAATGTTTATTAGTGGATGATTATGGACATGACCATGTGGACATGGTGAATGAATTGTTTTATTTTTATTGTTTTATGAGCCTGCGAGCTCTTAATTCATTTTTATATCACGTGGTCCTTTGAACTTTATATATTCAATAAAATCAAATATAAAATTATCAGGTAGTGCTCTCTTCTCCTAACTTGGCTATCCATTGTGCTCTTCTCCTGACTTAGCTACCCACCGTGATAAGACATTGGTTCCCCCACAGGAAAAACCAACAAACCGACCATTCTTCGTGGTTTCTTGGTATTAGTTTTGCGAGGCTTTTTGAGGTGGGTGATTTGTGCGAATTGGCTATCCCCCTTTTAATGGGTGGAAGAATCACTAATCAATTATCAAAAAAACAATTAGAATAGTCAGTCAATCAGTCTATATCATTCTTCAATCAACATACGCTAAGACAATAAGGCACCTTCTTGTTCTAGACTACAACTAAAAAGTTATATTACTCTGTATTCTATATGTAGTGCATAACAACCAAATCCTTCAAAAATCAATCAAAAAGTCAGCTTCCGTGCACTATTTTTCTAATACATATCTTTAGAATACTAGCGATGTCAAAATGAATAGTGGGTCAAGTGGGACGACCTCACAAGTCAAAATTTGGATCGAAATCAACCTAATTAGTTTACTCTCAGTTTAAAGGTGGTTCTGTCAATAATTGTATGTCGTATCGATTTAGATTCTCAGTTCAATGACCCATGATGGCTAGTATGATCAAATGATGAGGACTTGGGCTATGTTTGGACTATATTTTTAGATGGAATAGAAACTTGAAACATGTTTGTATATAATATTATATATTATATAGGAAATCAATTATATGATGAATGTTTATTAGTGGATGATTATGGACATGACCATATGGACATGGTGAATGAATTGTTTTATTTTTATTGTTTTATGAGCCTGCGAGCTTTTAATTCATTTTTATATCACGTGGTCCTTTGAACTTTATATATTCAATAAAATCAAATATAAAATTATCAGGTAGTGCTCTTCTCCTAACTTGGCTATCCATTGTGCTCTTCTCGTGACTTAGCTACCCACCGTGATAAGACATTGGTTCCACCACAGGAAAAAACCAACAAACCGACCATTCTTCATGGTTTCTTGGTATTAGGTTTGAGAGGCTTTTTGAGGTGGGTGATTTGTGCGAATTGGCTGTCCCCCTTTTAATGGGTGGAAGAATCACTAATCAATTATCAAAAAAACAATTAGAATAGTCAGTCAATCAGTCTATATCATTCTTCAATCAACATACGCTAAGATAATAAGGCACCTTCTTGTTCTAGACTACAACTAAAAAGTTATATTACTCTGTATTCTAAATGTAGTGCATAACAACCAAATGCTTCAAAAATGAATCAAAAAGTCAGCTTCCGTGCACTATTTTTCTAATACATATCTTTAGAATACTAGCATGTCAAAATGAATAGTGGGTCAAGTGGGACGACCTCACAAGTCAAAATTTGGATCGAAATCAACCTAATTAGTTTACACTTAGTTTAAAGGTGGTTCTGTCAATAATTGTATGTCGTATCGATTTAGATTCTCAGTTCAATGACCCATGAAGGCTAGTATGATCAAATGATGAGGACTTGGGCTAGGTTTGGACTATATTTTTAGATGGATTGTCTAAGGCNGTTTGGACTATATTTTTAGATGGATTGTCTAAGGCTCCTTGTAGGCCAAGAGCTGAGCTTGTATGCACGTAGTCATTCTAAACCTATCTATTCATTTTGACACTCCTATATTGTGAGTTAAAGTTATGTATATTCACCCTGAGGTAAATGAGGAAAAAACACCTCTGGTCGCCATTAAAGTCATTCTGCATGTTTGTTGGGCACTCTTTCAAAGTGGATCAAATAAACTCCAATTATTCATTTGATATGAGGGTCTAATTGCAAAAAATTGGGTGGATGTGCTATACACATTGTAGATGAAACAAGCAACTCCACCAGCTATGCATTGTCTGGATTCACGTATTAAAAACAAGTAGCCTTAAGGGTATTTGTCTTCGTAAGTTTACAGAGCGATTTTTGTTTGAAGTATGTGGGATCCCAATATAATCTTTAAAATTACTATCCACTTATTCACTATTTTTGAATAAATAATTTACGTTATAATTAAATAGAAATGAGTTGTGAGTAAGTGGACAATACTTGTTTCCACGAAATGTGTGAGTAAAAAGTGATTTGACTTTTATAAACATTAGCGAAACTGTAAGTTGCTTACAAAACACCAAAGTTACTTTTTTGATACGTCGAGGAATCCACAAGTATTACTCACTTATGAGCCATTAATATTTTTTTATTTATTATTTAAATAATTTCTAAATACTTTCCACACACTCTCAAAAGTGATATGTTTAATAAGTCAAAAAATATAATATGTAATAATATTGAGGGGGGAAATTGTAACTTTAATTATTTTATAATTCAGTAGTGTCTAGGACCACGAACTACATAGACTCGGTATATTTCATGATTTATTTCAATTTTCCAAACAATTGTTGATTATGACATAAAATTCGAGCCAGATCCAATTCAAACTATGATCGAAAGGCAATTTTTCTCTTGCTAGTACTCAAGGTTAAATAGAACAAAATTTTCTTCCTTATAAAAGTAGCACCTTAATAATACATAACTAGTTGTATATTGTATAATTGGAATTTGACATGAACGTTGAAGTGAAGTATTAACATTAAGATATACTAATTTGCGAGATAGAAGAAGTATAATCAATTTTTTTTTAATTGTGGTGAAAGTGTTATCGACCCTATATCATTCGGTATCAAGTTCGGGAATTCACTTCAAATGAAGTTAGTGGGACTCAACCTCATTTTAAGCATGCTCTTATACTATCCTTCTACGTGACGAAAATACTCTAGCATTGACTTAAACACGAAACCTCCAATTTTGATATAAACTCAATGTAGGTATTTCCACAACTTCGCCCAAAAGTTGGGACTCCAATATAATATTTAATTAAAAAATGATTTTGATTAAATTATCCACCCTAATATATTCTTGAAATTAGAGCCGGACTCTAATTTGACATTTAATTGAAATTTGATTTACCATGTGGATATGGTGAATGGTTTGTTTTATTCTTATTGTTTTATGCGCTTGCGAGCTCTTAATTCGTTTTTACATCATTTGGTCCTTTGAACTTTATATCATTCAATAAAATCAAATATAAAATTATCTGGTAGTGCTCTTCTCCTAACTTGGCTATCCATTGTGCTCTTCTCGTGACATGGCTACCCACCGTGATAAGACATTGGTTCCCCCACTGGAATTCCCAACAAACCGACCATTCTTCGTGGTTTCTTAGTATTAGGTTTGAGAGGCTTTTTGAGTTGGGTGATTTGTGCGAATTGGCTGTCCCCCTTTTAATGGGTGGAAGAATCACTAATCAATTATCAAAAAAACAATCAGAATAGTTAGTCAATCAATCTACATCATTCTTCAATCAACATACGCTAAGATAATAAGGCACCTTCTTGTTCTAGACTACAACTAAAAAGTTATATTACTCTGTATTCTATATGTAGTGCATAACAACCAAATACTTCAAAAATCAATCAAAAAGTCAGCTTCCATGCACTATTTTTCTAATACATATCTTTAGAATACTAGCGATGTCAAAATGAATAATAAAAAGTCATTCTAAACCTATCTATTCATTTTGACACTCCTATATTGTGAGTTAAAGTTATATATATTCACCCTAAGGTAAATGAGGAAAAAACACCTTTGGTCGCCGTTAAAGTCATTCTGCTTGTTTGTTGGGCACTCTGTCAAAGTGGATCAAATAAACTCCAATTATTCATTTGATATGAGGGTCTAATTGCAAAAAATTGGGTGGATGTGCTATACACATTGTAGATGAAACAAGCAACTCCACTAGCTATGCATTGTCTAGATTCATGTACTAAAAACTAGTAGTCTTAAGTGCATTTGTCTTTGTAAGTTTACATGACGATATTTGTTTGAAGTATGTGGGATCCCATTATAATCTTTAAAATTACTATCCACTGATTCACTATTTTTGAATAAATAATTTACGTTATAAGTAAATAGAAATGAGTTGTGAATTAAGTGGACAATACTTTTTTCTTTGAAATGTGTGAGTAAAAAGTGGTTTGACTTTTATAAACATTAGCGAAACTGTAAGTTGCTTACAAAACACTAGAGTTACTTTTTTGATACATCGAGGAATCCTCAAGTATTACTCACTTATGAGCCATTAATATTTTTCTATTTATTATTTAAATAATTTCTAAATACTTTCCACACACTCTCAAAAGTAATATATTTAATAAGTCAAATTATATAATATGTAATAATATTAAGGGGGAAAATTGTAACTTTAATTATTTTATATTTCAGTAGTGTCTAGGACCACGAACTATATAGACTCGGTATATTTCATGATTTATTTCAATTTTCCAAGGCAATTTTTCTCTTGCTAGTACTCAAGGTTAAATAGAACAAAATTTTCTTCCTTATAAATGTAGCACCTCAATAATACAGAACTAGTTGTATAATTGGATTTTGACATGAATGTTGAAGTGAAGTAATAACATTAAGATATACTAATTTGTGAGACAGAGGACGTATAATCAATTTTTTTTTATTGTGGTGAAAGTGTTATCGACCCTATATCATTCGGTATCAAGTTCGGGAATTCACTTCAAATCAAGTTAGTGGGACTCAACCTCATTTTAAGCAAGCATGCTCTTATACTATCCATCTACATCCCAAAAGTACTCTAGCCTCGACTTAAACATGAAACCTTCAATTTTGATAAAAACCCAATGAAGGTATTTCCACAACTTCGCCCAAAAGTTGGACTCCAATATAATATTTAATTAAAAAAATTAATTAAATTATCAACCCTAATATATTCTTGAAATTAGAGTTAGACTCTAATTTGACATTTAATTGAAATTTGATTTTAATTAAATTGTCTTGCCCAAAATGTTTTCTTGAAATTAGAGTTGGACTCTAATTGATATTTAATTAAAATTTGATTTTAATTAAATTAATTCATCATAATATCTTGAAATTACAGTTGGACTCTAATTTTTGTATTTAACTAAAATTTGATTTTAATTAAAATCCAACCGCCTTAAGTCTTGAAATTAGAGTTGGACTATAATTTCATATTTAATTAAAATTTTATTTTCATTAAATTGCCTAGCCTGAAACTTTAATATTAGAGTTGGACTCTAATTTGATATTTAATTAAATTTTAATTTTAATTAAATAGTTCCGCCCTATAGTTGTAAAATTAGAGTTTGACTCTAATTTGATATTTAATTGAAATTTGATTTTAACTAAATAAGCTCGCAAATTTAATTAGTTGATTAATTTGATTAATTAATTATTTAATTGTTCTGATACATTTGTCTAAATTAGTTTAGACGACTTTAATTGCTAAAAATTTGAAATATGTTTGCATACAATATTAAATATTATATAGGAAATCATTTATATGATGAATGTTTATTAGTGGATGGACTTGACCATGTGGATATGGTGAATGGTTTGTTTTATTCTTATTGTTTTATGCGTCTGCGAACTCTTAATTCATTTTTATATCATGTGGTCCTTTGAACTTTATATCATCCAGTCAAATTGAATATAAAATTATCAGATAGTGCTCGTCTCCTATCTTGGCTACCCATAGTGCTCTTCTCCTAACTTGGCTACCCACCATGATAAGACAATGGTTCCCCCACACGAAAAACCAACAAATCCACCGTTGTTAGAAAACGAAAGATTTGGAGGAAAAAATTGTTTTTGAAAAGAAGAAGATATTCATATTTAATTAATTAATGATTATGGCTTTAACTTTAATTTGGCAAATTGCAATCTCTAGTAAAGGAGATATATGACCACATTTAAAGCAATTTTAAAAAGAAAAATCCATGGAGAATTTCACGTAGTATTTATCTTACTCCCCCTTTTTTAATACAAAATATTTATCTTACTCCCCTTTTTTTTATACAAAAATCTGTCTTTCACATGAAAATTATGTATTGATGTTCATGTTGAATTCGGATAAAAGGGAGAGAGTTTATGTTTGTTGGTTCTTATGTGATAGATTTTCTTGTATAAGAAACCTTAAGCACTAAATCAAGAAAAAATGTTCTAAGAAGTATATTTTGAATCCTATTTCAGTCTAATTGTAATTTGAATTATCGTAAATTTGATAATATTTTAAATAGAAATTCTCATATTACATGAAGTATAAAAAAATATTTAATATTAATTAATTAAAACTAAAAATAGCAATGGAAAAAAGAAGTTGCTTGACGAGTGCCAAAGTAAGGGCGAATAAAAACACACAACTCGTTTGGACTAAAAGGGAATAGCCAGTCTGTCCCCTTGATTTTTTTTCCTTTACTTTTAGGTTTACAAATACAGTTTTTTAGTGGCTCCCAATTGACTTGATAGTATTGATTTTATTCAAATAAAGCTTGTCTAAGATCATATCAAAATATGTAGTGTTGATGACATGATAATTTGTAAAACAATTCTTGATTAATGTGTCTTCCCTAGAATTCACCAGAAATTATTAAACAACAAATCAATCGGCATTAGTCCCACTGGAGTTACAATCATAGTTCAAATGACATTAATGTAATATTAAATGATATGTGAAATTAGATAAGCCATTTAATTCCTCATTTCATTTAACATATCACCTAAACTATAATTGCAATCCCCATGGAGAAAATCTTGCATAATTTCGTGAATCTAGATTTCATGGATAAGAAAATGAAAGACAAAATGACATGATATGTGGTTTAATATATCCAACATTGAACTTTCAAAGGAAAATATATTTAATATAAATTATGTAACAAAAAAACTTCGATCAATCTATTTAACTGAAATCTTGCTTTATTAGAAATATGAACTCTTCTGTTGACTGAAACACGAACTTGGAAATTAAGGGTTGGGAGAGAAGATGTATTGATTCTTCAAGTAATTATTGCAACACAAATTTTGCAAGACGCAAGAGAATTAAAGTCTATAATTAAGTTAATTTTTTAGTAGGAAAAATCTCACAATGAAGTTCAATCCACATTAAAGTTTTCAAATATTTTAAACATTACGCATAGTAAGTATATTAAAAACCAGGAAAAATGAAAAACTTCTTCCCGAGTTTCTGAAATATTTTCTGAGGGTTTTTTATTTTTAAAATTGGTTAGAAATGGAAAAGTAAGCCTTCTAAAAGTTTCGGAACAACTTAGTTAGAAATCGTAGACAACCAATGTGAACTAAGAGTATGATATTCTTCTCGACCAATTATTTTACTAAAAATTTTAGAATTCAATTTTAGAAGCATCTTGTGCTTGATGATAATGACGTAACGGGAATACTGAAATTCATGTGAAGAAACAGGATTGTCCAACTGTTGTTCCACGGGAATATGATAGGATTAAATCCATATAGTTGAAGTCCATTTTTCTCCTAATTGATTTCATATTTTGGCCTATTTGGAGTATTAAAATCATTTTTCAAACAGTGATATTTATTCGAGGAAAAGTATCTTCAAGTCTTCCTATCAAAATGGGTTGGGCCGTCCAGGTTTAGGATTACGCACCTCATTAAAAAATGGGATCGAAGTCAACATTCCCTATTTACGCATGTTCACGAGTTGTTCTACCATAAGGATCTTGTCATGCTAGACCATGAAGGATTGAAGGCCGACCTAACTGGCTTGATTACTAAAAAAAAAAAAAAACCAAAAGGCATAATAAATTAAGAGAGTTGTTGAGCTCTCTTTCAATTTTTCACCCAACAACTCTGTCGTTTTAAATTCTACACACAACTCCCATCTCTCACATATTATTCATTTGTTTCCATTATGATCTAAATCATTTTAAATTCTCAAACAAACAAAAGAAAACGAAATTCGGTTGGACGAACCCGCTTACAATATTGGTAGGCTTGTCGTCTAGTCCTTAGATTTGGAAGATAATCCCACCCTAGCACAACTATATTTTTAGCCAGGATAATTCAAACCAGAACACAAGCTTGAATTTGAGTTGATGAAAAGTCGAACCAGTTATATTGACACTCCTAATTTAAACACTTACATTCAAGATTTCATAATCTTACTGATAGATTGACCAAGTTGGAACACTTAGCAATCTTTTGTGACTTATTTGGGTCAAAATAAACGAAGAAGAAATTTTACTCCAACTTTAGGGACCAAAGTGTATATAATCCAAACTGGATATGACTTGAAATGACAAAGAACCCAAATTTTGCTGACGACGACGAAGTGGAGAGAAACGACTCTTGTCCTTCCTCTTATCGCACTCTTCTCCATTCCAATTCCCAATTCTTCCATGTAACCCCTTCACGAGTTAAATAGAAAAAGCGTCAGACGCGTTCTTGGATTTTTCTGAAATTAAATTCCTATTTCAAAAAGTGTTTATATGTACTGTGTTAGATTTTTAATGTTGTAATTGGTAATTCTATAAACAAAAAGAACTGAATTGTAATTTGTATAAAAAGTCAAGGAGTAATGTGCAAATATTTAAAGTTTAGGATTTTAGGATCAGAGTTTGAGAATGGTAAAAGAAAGAAAATAAGGCGCGAATTTTCGCTCGACTATTGCCAAGGATTGACTCGAACGTCAAAAGCAGAATGACTCTCGCTCGACTGTCGCCCCTCCCTCGTTCGAGCAACAATGTTGTCTGAAATTTTTTTTATTTCACGATTTAAAGGCTTTTTCCGTAGCTCATTCGTTTCTTAACCTATTTATATATACCAAAACACTATATACAGTATTTTTACAAAGTTGAACATTGAAATAGCTTTGTCTGTGAGAGAATTCATCTATTTTGTCTTTCAACCTTCGTCCATGGATATTGTTTTGGTGAGAAAACATCACATCCATAATCTAAATACCAAACCGTTCTTTCTTCCACATCTGCCAAGTTACTGGAGATCGAGGGAAGTTGACTGGAATTCCAGTCTATGAAGAACAAGGTGTTCTTCGTGATCTACAAGAGATAGACGATTGTTCGAGGCTAGGAGTGCTGAAGGGTAGTATATTCCACTAAGAGTTTCGACGAATTGCAACTAAGGATTGGTGCAAATGAGCATGGGATTCGTGGAGAGCTGTAGTAATTATAGTCGAGAGATCAGATTGTACGTATCGTCTAGTCTGATAGATTGTAAGTTGTTTGAATCGTTTATAGTGGATTGTCTGGCAAAGTGTCCGAAATTTTTCATAGTTGGATTTCTCCGTGATCGTCCATGTCTTATTTATTGCTTTGTTTATTGTTTTGATTATCTGTAGTATTTAAACATTTGAATAAATTGACATGATTGAATAACCATCTAAAGATAATTAATTGGTGACATGTTAATAATTAATTAATATTTTAATTCTGCTTAAAATATATATTCACCCCCTCTCTAGGTATTGTTAGGGTCGAACTACGCATTTTTTAATTGTTATCAGAGTCTTGAATAAATTCATGACCTTTATTTTATAATTCTAGATTATTCAATCGTTGTTTGTGCCTCCGTTCTTTAACGGAAGCAATTATGCCTACTAGGAAGTTCAAATGCGAGCTTTTCTTAAGGTGTTGGATAAATGTATTTGGATTAGCAATCAAAATGGGTGGGCTTCACCTACAACAACTGTTGCTGGTGTAGTTACACCCACTGATATCTCACTGTGGACTAAAATTAATTTGGATGAGTGTAATTGGAACAGGAAGGCCCTTCGTGCCATGTTCGTGGCTGTGTCTGCTGAGAAATTTAGTGTTGACCTATGGTTGATTTTATCCTCAACGTTTTGATTATAACAAACAAAATTAATATTGTTTCTAACAATTGATTTTGAGTGAAGATAGTTCAATGTTAAAATCTATCGAGTATTGTCAAAATCAACACATCATAAATCGGATCGAAATGAATAGCAAAGTGAAAGTTAAGCATTGAGTCAAATCATTTGAGACGAGATTTTAAAATATTAAAATCAAGACTATCAAATTGGGTTCATGAAGAATGTCAAGATGAAGTCAAGCATTAAAGTCAAACAATGAAAGAAACTTCGAAGTAAGATCAAATACTAGGCTTTCAAGATCACATGTAAAGGTATAACACTTTAATTTTTAGTAATGAATGACAATAGCTGGTGTGCTGTCATAGGCACCCAAAAATAGTCCTTAAACCTCTAAAACTAATGTAGTAATGGAAGTAAGGGTCGATCCCACGAAGAGTGTGCAATTCAACAATTTATGCTTCGTATAACGATTGAGGAATTTTTGTATGCAA
>CAIGRL010277319.1:0-17465 GCA_903798325.1 Fraxinus xanthoxyloides
AAAAAAAAAAAAAAAACCATCGACCTTACCAAAGTTGTCAACTTTCGCTTCAATCTAGAAAATGCGAGGACAATTCTTGTAAATCAACCTTTTATAACTGCTATATTTCAGTTTCTTTAAAAGTAATATTTTTTTTCTTCCGGCAAGTTTTGAGGAAATATTTTCCCAACAGTAACATATTATTATTAAAATC
This sequence comes from Fraxinus xanthoxyloides, assembly GCA_903798325.1. Classification (NCBI taxonomy): domain Eukaryota; kingdom Viridiplantae; phylum Streptophyta; class Magnoliopsida; order Lamiales; family Oleaceae; genus Fraxinus; species Fraxinus xanthoxyloides. The sequence goes on from CAIGRL010277319.1 coordinate 194, forward strand.
TTTCATTATACTTGCACAACTAGTCTATAATGACAAAAGCTATTCAAATTTGGGTTAAATCATCAAGTAACTTGTGCATTTCAGCCTAAATATTTTAGTTGAGGTTTATATTCAAGAGGATCACACGACAATTTAGGAAACAAAAATATTATCGGTTTATATGTACGTTTATTTTATTAGGAGAATGTAACTGAAATTGAGCTTTAAAAAATATGAATTTGTTATCGTGTACTTCTATTTAAATGCGATGAATCATATGATCAAATTGATCATAGTTTTATGTTATTTGATGTGGAGGAATGGATTTATGGATTGTGGCTTACTGTACCGTATTGTATCAGCTCTATTTCACAAGGAAATATTCTCAAGCAAATTATTAAAGGAAAAATTAAGCATCTACAGAGATAATGAAACAACCACCAAATAAATCTTACAATCAATTGCAATAAATATTATACAAACAAATGAATCTACTTACAAGAAATCAAATTTTTTTTTCCTTAGCACAACTGAGGGATCAATAAATGGATATACAATTTACATATACAGCCAAGCCTCATAAAATAATGGCATCAATATTGCAAATATTTGTAAACCCTTATTCTCAAGACTTCCTTGACAATAGTGGCTCTAAATGAGTGTTATCATCACCGGAGGTGAAATTTTGTGGGTAACCTGACTCCAATTGAGAGATAGAGTAGTCTTCTGTTCTCTGTTTCAATAAATTCTGGAAACGGCCAGGCCTATTATTCTCCAGAAAGCGTTCTGTTTTCTTAGGTGACCCGTTTAAGCTCTGGACATGCTGCAGGCAAACTTGAACAGCATCGTGTATTCTAACGAAATACCAATCTTTTCCAATGAGATCAATTACGCCTGATCTTGCTAAAGTCAGTAGAACTTCTCGATTTGGATTGGAAATGGCAATCTGTAATTGAATACAAGTTGTAAGCATAAGAGTTTTGCAGATTATAGCAAGTGGTAATTGAAAATTCTACTCTAGTACCTGAATGTCTCTCGACTTGTATTCATGATGGAGGTCTTTCAAAGCTTGAATGGCACTAGAGTCTACATATGTGACCGCTGAAACAGATGAAAACATTGTATAATAGACCAAAAAATGACAGAATTAACTTGTGACCTATTCATACACAATTTCACCTAGTTTAATATGCAAAAGTTAGATCACATTGTCTCAAAGAACAATTGTTCAAGTATATACGTTCTGTTATTAAAAAGTGATTATAAAATTAGAGAGGACCAAATGATATGGACAAGTGCTAAAGAGTACCAAACGAAATGTTGCTAAAGAGATTCTATGTGATCAGAACATACCTGACAAATCCGTAAATTCTATAAAACAGTTCTTAGAATGCTATATCTTATGGTAATGTTGAGACGTTAAAGAACAAAATGTTCCTAGGATAAATGTACCAAAAATGAGAATGCAGAGATTGATGCATGATCATCCTAGAATGGACAAAAAAATAAACAAGGAAAGAATGACTTAGATGGCTAGGACATGTCTTGCATCGACCTACCTTTCATTCGTAAGAGAGATTTTATCACAGTAGTTATGGTAGAAGGGAGGGAGAGTTACACACATTAGACATTTTTGTCAATGTCACACTCGACCAAATGGGAAAGCAAAAAATGATACATGTATTTGATACCAAGTTTATTGAAAATAGAGCTAATCGATGCAAGAAATTAGAGAACCTGAGTATTACACACATTATAGGAGAACCAAGAAAAATAAAGTATATGCATAAAATACATAGTAGATAAAAGTTTTAGGTGGTGACTCACGAGCCATTTCAATAATTACAAAATGAACTCTTGTAACTTCAGGTCCACGTTTTGTAGATCCATCTTCATCAATTTCATATTCCCGCAGCCTGGGAAAGTTAATTGACATGAATATTTATTTGTAAATAAGAAACTAAACGAGAGAGAACATATAATTTTCTATCTTTGAGGAAACACTAGTTGTAACCTGTCTTTGATGTAAGTTATGTTTGCAAAATATATTGGCGCATCAATTCGAACAATCACTATCCCATTGTATGTATATGCTTCTGGATACTGCTGAATGTTTCTGTAGACAGTGGTTCCAGGAAGTCGACCCAGGACAGCTGCAAAACAGACCATAGCTTAGAAACCAAAATATTGAAACAAATTGCATAGAATGTGTGATGGAGCACGTGATGAAAATTTGCATCAGAAACATGTCAAAAGTACACACATACTTTAAGCTAAAGACTGAGAAATAATATAGGATTCATTTCATTGAAGACATTTTATTTTGATTTATTTCTTTCTTTCTACAATTATTAGGTTAAAATTAGGAAAATTTCCATTTTTGCTGAGCAGGTAACTTTCTCTATTTACAGATTTTAAGGATGAATAGGAATAGGATTTTCAGTTATGTAGACTGTTGATTATTGATGTATTGCATGATATTGAATTATTTGTCTATAAATTCTCATCTCCTTTTTTCTGTCTTCTCTCCCCATTCTACATCAACGAGACTACAGTTATAATGAACAGACGAGGCATCAAAAATATTGAAGGGAAGCAAGTAACAAATTATTTTCAGAAAGTGATAACTAACAACATTTTGGCCTTAATTTGAATAACATTATATAATCAATAATTCAAAGATTAAAACTAGACTCACCAATATGAGGGTTTGCAGATTCATGGATGACAAAAGCAAGTGAAACACCAACCTTAAAGCCAGCAAAACAGAAAGAAAAACGGGAAATTGTTAAGATTGGCATAATCCAGCATTTTAAAGGAAATTAAGCTGCAGATGATGGTATGGATGATTTTTTCGTGACATGCTAAATTCTACAGAAAGTTCAAGTGAATATCCTGCTAATATTTTAAATTATTAAAGATAATACACAATGACAGGACAAAATATAGTTTGAAATTAGTGAAAGCAACAAGTATATGAATACGATGAAGATATCTACACACATATATAAAGGACAATAAAACATTAAACTTATTTGAGATAATATAGTTGCAATTGACTGAGAGACTAGTACACCGAAAAATCACAGAAGCAATAAGCTTAACTTAATTCCTTGAAAAATACTAACAGAGTGATTTCAACCACAACTAAGCTAGTCTTGCAAATTTTATAGTAGCGAAAGAGATTGTGCACGTCCAAGTACTCTGCTCACTCCGAATAAGATATGAATTAAGCTACTTTGAAAGAAAATGTTGACATCAACGGATGTATTGGTGGCAAGAAATGATTAAATGTAAAAGTTGATTGTTTTTAAAACAGTCCAATAATAGAATGTCATGTGACATTCTGTTAAGGAAGATGTTAAACTTTTCTAGCAATGTAGCATGATTGATATATATATATATATATGCATGTGCGTGCGCGTGTGTGTTTGTTTGAGAATATTCCAAGTTGCTTGACCTTTGTACTTAATGGGGCATTGCTTACATGATTACTTAAAGCTCCCATCTATTTTTGAAAAAAATCTAAAGGCAGCTATAGAAAACTGGAGAAATCAGATACCAAATAATCCTGGTCAAGCAAACTATTAAATAAAAAAAATGTGTTAAAAGAGTTATTAAATAAAAAAAATGTGCCTGGGACTATTAGTTTTGTAAATACAGTTGTCTTCGCGAAATTGGGTGAACTTATAGAAGAACATGCAGGACACCAATATCTTCTGATATATGTGTGTGCGGGTGTGTGAAACTATAAAGCAAGATCTTGAACTTTCATGCCAAATATTAGTGATATGGTGGATGCTGTCGCTTAGTCAAAATTGCAAAATGGCTTCAGCCTAAAATTTCATATATTTCATATCTGAAATGAAATCTTATGCAACATTTAAATCAAAATCCACAACACAAACATCAATAAGAAAATACGCAATTGCTTTAAGCCTTAAGGGAACAATTATATGCTCGCATATATATATATATATAAAAGAGGCTACAAAGTTAAGCCCCTAATTGTCTCCCTTAAAAACAAAACTAATTCTCATACTCATTTTTCAATCACATATTTACGCAATAAAATATTTTGCATGTAAATTCAAAATTTTTACTATTTTTTAACAACTCATTCTCCAAAAAATCATTATTCAAAACATCATTTTTTCAAAATAATGGTCATCAAATAGGGACTTGATATGCATTCAGGTCTACGAGCATTTCAAATAAAATTCCATGAATAATCATCCAAAAATGCTTTTATACTTACTCCAATAAGTACACCAATCTCTATGCCAAGGAACAATGTTGTAGTGCAAGTAATGGTCCAGAGGAGAAAATCCCTCTTATCTACACGCCATAGAAAAACAGCCTCCTCATAATCCACCTGAAATAATGAAGTATCAAAATATACTCTTGTTTATGCACACAATTAACTAGGAGATTCCCCCACCACCACCACCCCCACTCCCCACCAAATCACAAATAAAAGCCTTAATATTTCTTGCCCCATGAAAAGGTACTTTTAGGACATTAAACTAATCAATTTGAACTCCCAAAAAATAAATATTTCCAACAGTTAAATATAAATCTGTTAGGCAATATATCAAAAGTTATTTCAAATTCCACAAATTAATTGGAATGTGACCGTTAAACATTGAAATAGCATCTAAACTAAAGGTTAAATGAGGAGATTTTTTAAAGCTTCACAATTTTGAAAGGGGCTGCATCTTCAGCACCAATAATGAATTGTAACATTGCTAGGTGACAATCTTAAACAAGCAGTGAATCATCTGTAATCTATGAAAAAATTCTCATGACCATCAGTATATGGCATTACTGTTATTATATCACGTGAATCCCTTTGTTTGCTTCCCTAAAATATGAACCACTTCAAAGAATCAAAAAGAACCATGGATGTCAAAACTTGGATAAAATTTTAATCAAATTTAATAGTACATTCTTACATCGCATGTTGTACATGAAATGATGGGCCAAAGAAATAACTGAAATCTCATTCATTTTGCAAAATAAAATAACAAATTAACATCTACAATATGATATTATGCTTTAGTCATAAAGAAGAGAACAACAGTTATAAAATTTTCAAATATGCCCTGCAGAGAATTGGGCAACAAGCTCTCCCCACCCCAGCCCGCTCACAGACCCTATGTAACATGTAGAAGATAAATTAAATGGTACACAGTCAGAAAACCTTAGTCATGTACTGAAATATACTTACCAATCCAATTACAGCAGAAATCACAATGGCAGCCAGAGCACTCTGCAAAAATGATAGATGTTGAAGGCGTCAAAATTCATTACTACGAAGTGAGGATCAGAAAATATCTTATTATCACAATAAACAACAAAACCAGTAAAACATCAATATAAGAAAGAAATAGAGCTCTAGCTACAACTACGAGCTATCATCACAAATTAGCAAGCCATAAGTTCTGTTAATGTTGGCAGCATAATTGAAAAATGTAAATGAAGGAACAGAAAACTTGGGAAAAATAATGCTCACGGAAGCCCAGATAAAAATAGGGAACATCAAAATTGTCTAATTTGCTAAAAATATAGAGTTATGGCACCAGTTTAGCAATTGTAAAGAAGATAACATTAGCACAATGAAGAGCATGGGCACATATTAACCTGGGGAATGTATTCAAATAATGGAGTCAGGAACTGTAGTGCACAGCCCATTATAAATCCCATTATAATCCCAGATAAACCAGTTTTAGCTCCACTTTCATGATTTACGGCAGACCTAGAGAATGATCCTGCATGAGTCATTATTACAAAAAGAAGACATGTTAGAAGCTGGCACTGGAAGTAACAGTATCATGTGCCAACGTCATAACCAACTTACATGTATCCGTTTGATGATGTCATTAGAGAAATCATAAAGTAAACTGTTGGCTTGCAACTAAAAACTAACCTGTTGTAGGGTATGCTGAAAAGAATGATCCAAAAATATTTGCCACACCAAGGCCAAACAACTGTTAGAAGACAAACAAGTCTATAACATAGTGAACCAATATATAGTTCTCCTCCTCCAAATTTAGCACAATTTGTATGTGAGTACCAAGAAATAATGCACCATATTGCAATGCTTTAAGCTTTTTACATCATGCAACTAACTGGCTGTTTATATCATGATCGTAGAATTGACTAAAGAAAATCTACAAAAATCATTCTACCCCCTTAAGAAATCATATTATCTAAAGGAGACAGTCGACAGTCAATAGCTTATCAAATATAACATTTACACATCCCATATCGTACCAATGGAATTGCAAATGTTAAATGCAGTCTACGATGAATTAAATATAAGGTCTAGGATAACCAAATGATGGTTTCATGTTGAGTTGATACTTGACAGGAGTACACATAAATGCAATTATCATAGTTATAGAAATTTCTCTTTGGAAAACAAACCTCTCGATTTGAATCCAACTCATATCCATTCTTTGCTGCCAGTGCTTTGGCAATTCCTACAGATTCCTATATTCGAAAAGTATGTGATTAAGTAAAATGTTCTATACAAAAAAAGAAAAAGAAAATGAATAAATTTTCTCTCACCAAAATTGCCACACCAGTAATGAGCATCGCTGTTGGAATCAGAGATTTTATGTGCCCAAATTCCTTAGGGACGGAAAATTTAGGCAGCCCTTGAGGTATTTCTCCAACCTAAAATAGCAGTTGAAAATTCGTTTAGTGCTGACTATAGTTGTGCCAAATTCAGATACTCAGTGCTGAACAATTCAGGATAATAATAAATTACTCTACACAGTGCTACATTCGTTGTACATCAATCCATGTTATTCTCACCAATGTAATTGAAGATGGATGATAAATTGTCACAAAGGTTGTACCCAAAACAACGGCAGTAAGGGGACCAGCTGCTCGCAGAAAACGCAAATATTTCTTTGATTTTCCCTGTGACCAGAACCAATCAAAGCATGTACAATTTAAAGAGGTATAAAGACAAAAAAACGCATACAAAATCAATAGCCAACTGAACCCATACCAGGTGCTTCATTGTTAGAATAATAGCAAGTATAATAGAGCCCATAACGAAAGGAGGCCACAAAAACTACAAAAGGAAAGACAAACAGTGATTAGAACATCAGAAGTCACTTAATTTAGAAACAGAGAGAGAGAGAGAGAAGAACAGATGTATGTATAAAGGAACAATGGACCCAAGGACAATATCTATGTACAGAAATCTGAAGAAGAATATAGATTTCACTTCACTTATGAAAATTACAAGAAATCATATTTATATAAATTTCATCTTGTATTGTTTCACATTGTAAAGGAGTAGGATAAAATTCCACCAATGTTGTATAAAATAGAGCCATCTCAGACTAATCTCTGTTAACTATGAAGTTTGAATGTATGTATGGTGCTATCAATTAAAAATATACTGTAAAATAAATTTGAAGCAAGTTAGTCAAATCGGCTTGGTCATTTGTGCTGTCACTTTGTTCTTCAGAAAATTCAGTCCTCTAACTAATCTTAGTTTATATGGTAGTACTTATGCTGTCTCGTAAGTTAAATTTTGCTTGTCTGTATTAGTTGAGTCCTCTTTCTGTCATTACATAATTGGGATGGTGACATTAAATATTTCTCATCAACATCATATGGACAGACATGGTATGACATAAGCATACATGCATAATAGCAATGAAGATGCAGATCTAGTAATTCGACAGGACAATCATTTGAATATCTCATAAAATAGAAGAATCTTCGTACAGATAAGTAATGTGCAATAGATCAAGTGAATTTAATTTATTGTGGAAGACAAAAGTACACATCAGAAACCCTCAATTGAATAAATAATCAAGCCCTGTTGCAACAATACGTGGTAATGCATGAAACGGACAAAGTAATTTTCAAAAAGCATTTACTTCGTTGGAATACACCAGGTACCTTATCTGCTCCTGAAACTATGCTTTTGACCAGTGGAATAATTTTGCTACTTCGTGTTATATCATATCCCAAGAAATATTTTGCCTGAGACAAGGCAATCACAATGGCTGAAGCAGTGGTAAAACCAGAAATCACAGAATGGCTGATGAACCGAATAAGCCATCCAAGCCTAGATGGGAAACAATACAATGTAAGAGCTTTATTCAAATGATAATCTGGTGAACGAAAGTTAGGACATAAAAAATTCAGAATCTCACGTGGGTGCAGACAATTAATGATATCAGGTTTTTGCAAAATTTATTTACATGGCCATTCATGCCCTAAGACTTCCGTTTAGTGACATCACAAGGGTTATTTTTAAGTTTTAACGCCTAGGGACATTGGGAGGGAGTTTTTCAAAAGGGATTTCTTCACTAGGAAATCAGACTATTCTACCTCTAGTGACTGACTGACTTATAAAAGGATCGGTATTTGTTCCAACAATTGTTTGCAATGGGTTGTGAATTGTACCCCAGGAAGCCAAAATCCAAGTTCAGTATTTCAAAGACAGCTGAATTTCATTGTTCTCATATTTGTCCTGATTATCTAGATACATTTTATAAATGACTGAATCAGACATCTTCGTATTGAATGAACTGTCTCAGCATTCAAGTATAAATATAATTAAATCGTATAAAATGTACATTAAACATTTGATTCCCTTCACATTGAATGGTAAAATTTCAACATGTTACAGAACATGCAAATTTGAGCAAAAAACACCTTAAAATCCCCATTATGCATTCAAAAACGCCAACCATTAGTGCCAACAATATCGCAAGCTCTGTGTACAATGCCTCTGATGAGTCAACTATGCTGCCCAAGACATTAGAGACCAGAAGGGAAGTCAACGCCACAGGACCGATTGCAAGCTGGCGAGATGAGCCAAATAAAGCATACACAAATATAGGAACAAAACCAGAATCTGCATTGTAAAATCCAAATAAGGAAGTCACAATTCATGAGGCTTCTATGTCCATAATCAATAGAGTAAGTAAATGACCGATCATTTATTATAAGCATTGAAGGAAAATAATCATGTAAGACTCTTAACTTAAAAACATCATCAGAATATATTTGAGATAACATCATCACAGTACATTATGACTCGTTTGGTAAAGTAGATTAGATGGTACTTCAAAGTGCTAAATAAGGGGAAAAAGTTTAAATTTTACCAATGGAACTGTCCAGCCATCTAATACTAATACTGCTTAACAAACGTGTACAAAAAGAACAATAAGGAGGCAAAACTCACAAAGTCCGTATATTGGTTGAAGCCCAGCTAGCTTTGCGTAAGACATGGACTGATTGGCACATGAAAAGCAACAATGTTATACATGGGAAGTTGGATACAAAAATCCAATTATTTATGCATATTAGATGCGTATATACATGATACATACCTGAGGAACAAGCATGACCCCGACGGTGATCCCGGCCATAAGATCCGGCTGTAAATACTCACGCCATCTGTAGGTACTAATCCAACGATAGCATGGCAAGAAAAATTCAATCCATTCCATCCACGTCATCCGCTTCACCTTCGCAATCCATCTGGTCAAAACACCAGAAAACGAAGATGAAGACGACGTCGTTGCGGTGCTGGTGGAAGGATGCTGTAAAGGAATGATTTTGACAGGTCGGGTCGTCGTTCCAGACATCGAATTGAACCTGTTGAGTTCCCCGGAACTAGGAGAAGCATAAACGTTCTCCATGCAGTTTGAGAAGAAGAAATTTGGCCTCGGCCGCCTTGGACCGCGGCGGTCGGGCGGTGCGTGCGTGCTGAGATTTGAGGCTCACGCTCCTTCGAAGGACAGAATTGATTCCGTAGAAATAAAGTTGGGATTCCCGCAGAGGCGAATATAATACCAAAAATAACAAATCATATAAAAAAAGTATTAATAAATGTTAAAATAAGAGTGTGTTTGATAGATATTATTTTGGAAGAATGTATTTTGGAATAGTAAATTGATGGAGAATGTGTGGTTGAAAAAGAAGGAAATGTTATTGATGTGAAGAAAAATATTATTTTATTGAATAATGTATGGTTGAAAATGAGTAGAAGAATAAGAATGAAAAATTTAATATGGGCCAAACGGGGCTAAGTTAACCCCATGTTTGCTATTGCTAAAAAAAATTGATTAAAATATAAGTTAAAATTAATAATTAATTTTAATTACACATTTTATAAAATTCATAATTTTTCAACCACACAATTTATAAAATTCACAATTTTTCAACCACTTATTCCATCAACTGTTATTAAATTTTGCTGAAAAATTAATCTTAATCTCTATCAAATAAGAGCTAATTTTATTTTTGAAAACTCGAGTTGAAGAAAATAAAAAAATTGATATTAGGTACCCAAGTAAAGAAGATTACAAAGTTAAAAGGTCTCTTTGATATTAGATTATCGTACTCCACAAACAAACAACTTCCATATAGCCCTTTTTTGGCTAAAGTTTTCTTTCTTCCATGCTTTTATCTATTTTAGTGAATTTTACATCAAAAATCATATTTATAATAATTGATCCCACCACATAGCTTGTATATGGACATTAATGTGGCCAAGTTCATTAGAATCAATGAGAGAGAAACGTGCATTGACCAATTTGTTTGAAATATCTTTCGTGTGTGGTTGGGAATTTCATCAGAATATTAGAAAATGTGTTGGGATGTCCCAAATCTGAAAAGTGGAATAAAATAATATTGATATTAAGTTGAGGGACTAAAGTTATAATTTTAAGTCCCAACAATTATGAAATGTATTGGACAGATGCGGCGCAGAGGGAGAGAATAATTAGAAGGTAAAACAAAATAAATGACGAGAAGGAATCATTTCATAAGGGTAAAATCGAATATTACTCTTACCATAAAGTTGGATGTCGGCTCATGTTTACAGATATGGGTTGCTTTTTCAAAATTTTACTATTTATTTAGTCCGGTTTGCTACAGATTAAAAAAATCAGATTTTAATTTAAGTCAAAATTAAACAATCAATATTAATCACATCTTTTATGGATCCCACCACACATTTCAAAAATTTATATCACACTCTACTAAAAATCTAATTTTAATCCCCACCAAACACTCTCTTATTATTCGCACATTTTGTATGTTTATAATTTATAATTATTTAAAAACTCTCAAACATCTCTTATTATTTGCACATTTCGTACGTTCCTTGCTAATGCGCTTCTGAAGAATTTGCTACGTAACTAAATAGACAAGGTCTAAAAACAATCTCCAAAGCTATCGACGGGCACTAAAAAATATACATTCTAAAGTTTCGTCTCAATTTGGAAGTTCCATTTTACTTAGCAATACATTTGATTTGATATATGTTTTAAGAGCATTGGATCTCTCTCTCTCTCTCTCTCTCTCTCTCTCTCTCTCTCTCTCTCTCTATTAGAATGGATAAAAGACACATTGGTAAAATCTATCCGATATCAAATTTAGGCTTAATTGTATATTCATTAAACATTGATGTCACAAAAATTTTAAATCTTTCAACTTGCTTGCCATGTAGATGGCAATACATAAAATATATTGTAAATGCTCTCATGCCACCAACGTTGAATTCTAGGCATTTTAGAATAAGAAATTCTTGTATTCTAATTAATTAATTTTCATTTTAATATAGTCTTTGTCGGTTTGCTAAACCATGGTTTCATTTATTTTTCATTTCCATCGTTTTTTTGTTTACTGTGTTCGATCAATGTTTTCTATAGAAAAAGACCCGACGAATTACAAAGTAATGATGCTCTATGTATCTAAGAAGCCGGTGGATCAAATAGGGTGATAGATAGAAATGTAGTAGCGTATTTATTTCATTTGTCATCTTTTTTTTCATTTGAAATTAACAATTGAATTGATCGAAAGCGACTCTACTCTAAAATCAAATCAATCATGCTCGACCAATGTTGGGTCGAATTAAAGTATAGCTTGGGCCTTTTAATTGGTTTTAAACTTGTTAGGCAGTTATTCCAATACAATTGTCCTGTTTACAAGAACACGACAAGATGTGGAGTGGTCTCTCTCCTCTACAATGAACTTAAATGGTAAGTTGGATCTTTCATTCTTGTCCACATCTCATGATTTACAAGTTATTTCTATTCTACACCACAAAACCCAGCTAGAGAAGATATCTAAGAATCCATACTTTGAGAAACAGCATATGAAGATGATCAAAAAACGGATGATGCTACATGTACCGAATTTTTTAATCGAATCTTTTACCTACTACTCACAATGGGGATGGGGACCACATTGTCAAAATTTTAAATACTCGCGGGCCCGGCGCATCATGTGAGAAGTGGTGATTCACTATGTACAAATGGATTAACCATTTTGAATAATTTTCAAGTCAATCGCAGTCTAACATTTTTCAACCGTGGCTGTGTACAGAGGAACATTAATTCCCATTCTCATATAAAGGTAGAAAACAACTGCAAGGAAAGAACTAAAAGTAACTTCCTGAATAGAAGGGCTCATAATTTTAGCAGGATTTCATTGAATCAACTCACAGTACATACAACGAATAAATATTGCCAGCTTATAGCAAAGTTTACTTACATTAGTATACGCCAATTCACCGTCTTCACTATATTGTTTTCTTTGTCAACAACGAGGACTTGTCATCCTTAAAATCTAGAACCTTTGATACAGACATCATGTGGTCTACTTGGAGCACCGTTGATAAGTTAATTGGCCATTCTAGAAAGGTCCAGATGACGTAGTTGAACAGATTACTAAAACTTATAGGTGACAGTAATAACTGATGGTAGCGGTAGAGACTATATTACCTTCAAGTTACAGATGCGCTTGTGAATGTTCGGGTTTATGAGTATACTCGTAATCAAGATGAACAAAAGCACGCTCTATCTCGGCCAGAAGTTCGAGCTTCTCTTGCAAGGATTCTCCAATGTCATGAGCTTCTTGCAGGGGCATGTCCGCAGGCAAAACAATATCCACCTCGACGAAATAGTGAGAGCCAAAGGTGTATGCCCTTACAGTGTCGATGTGCCTTATGGATTTGTGGTGATTCCAGCATAGGTAGGTGAGTTTCTGTAGATATACTGGTGCAGCTGATCTTCCAATAAGGGAGTTCACGTTCTCCAGCACGGTTATTGACCATGTTCGGATAGTGTACAATGACAGCTGGAGAAGGTAGTGAGATTATAGTGTCACAAATAAAGAAATTGAAGAAGAAAAAGGCAATGACCTAAGTTTTCTGGAGTCGCGCAAAAGAAAAATTAGAGTTAAATACTTACAATAATAGCTCCAACAGGGTCCATCCAGTCATTGAAATAGTTAGCCATTACTACAGCAACGAGGCCAATGATGTTGGTGATAACATCAAAAAAGTGATCCTGGGCATATGCCTTGACAATCTCATTTGCAAATGTGCGGCAATAGACGAACAGAAGTAGTTTCACCAGAGTCACTGAAAGCATAATACCAATGACCCATCGTTCTTGCCCCTTTGTCAAATTGAATTCGTCATCCTGCACAAGCTCTTTGATAAAACGCTTAGAGACGAGAAATGAAGAGTCCGTATTCAAAGAATCAAAATTTAGCTCCAAGAAAATGAAGCATGGAACACCCTTCCTCAATTCTCATAAGTACCATATTGATTCAATTTCAGGTAGAGATCACTTACATCAGAAACTAATGTGCGCAGGGATTCCAGTATAATCTGCAGTCCTAAAGTTGCCATGACAGAAGCGAAAACAAGGATTCCCTACACATCATTTATTTAATGTAGATTTCTTACAATTAAACAATAATATAACACATAAAGTAATTCCAACGACAAAAATAATTTGCAGCTCTTATTTGATTTCAAACCGCAGAGACAGAGTACCAAACGTTGATATACAGAAAATGCAGTTTTATATTATTTACAAAATATTTTGCAGTATTCGGGAAATGTATTTAGGCAAAGGTACATGGTAGATGAATTACTGTTGCTGTTAAAGAACCAATATTATCCTTTGACAATTGATCTAGCGAAAATTATTATTCAGCCGAAATAGAGGACGACTTTATTTGATGCTTGGTATTGCAAACGATAAATGATCTCCATTGCATAGCAAGCACGCAGGAAGTAATATTTACTCCCACCCATTAAGCCCCTGTTTGGTGGCTTTTACTTTAATTTAATTTAATTTACTTTAATTTATTTTTTATATTCATTATCAACTACACATTCACACAATAAAATATTCTACACGTGCCCCCAGGGCACATCTCCAAGTGATAAAAGGGAAAGGTGGAAAAACTCCAGTTTTGCTTGAGGCTGCCGGGTCAAGGGTTCAAATCCTGAAATATGGATTTGGCCCTTGTGTAAGTGCAAGTGTACAAACAAGCTTTCCACGCTGTACCCTTGGAGGCATAACTTGCGATTTAGCTCCTTCACCAAGGCCCAGGTTTCACGGGTTACCTTTCTTCTTAGCACAGAAAGGGACACCGTGCGGCAGTAGTCTACTTTGCTAGACCACCTTCCGTCTTTTCTCGGGACAACCAAAGATTTGATCACAATGAAAATAACTCGTTCATTGATTACTAGAAAGCTGAAAATTACAAATCATGAAACCAGGAAATTACAATGGCTAGTGCAGGGGGCGAACACTAGAAAGCTTGAAAATGTTNAATCCTGAAATATGGATTTGGCCATTGGGTAAGTGCAAGTGTACAAGCAACCTTTCACCCTAAACCCTTGGAGGCATAACCTGCGATTTACCTCCTTCACCAAGGCTCAGGGCAGGGCAGGGCAGGAGGGGCCGTCAAGGTTACGGTTCATCCTTTAATAAAATATTCTACACGTAAACCCAAAACTTTTTCCTACTTTTTAACGACGTATTCTCCAAAAAAACACTATTCAAAACATAGTTTTGTAAGTTTAAAGGCCACCAAACAGGGGCTAAATTTTTTTACATGAATGTACACCTCTTGTCCAGCCTAAATGCATCTCCCAGGATGTTATGTCAGATGCCCCAAGAGTTCCACAACTGCTTTTCTTAATACATTCAAATAGGAATACATGATCCCAAAATTATGTATGTTTGGGTCAATCTATGCAACCATGAAACCTCCTAAAGAGGTGCAAAAACTGATTCACTGTTACACACCAAACTGCAATAGTCCATTGTCCACCTGTAATATTCCCCGGTTGCACCACCAAATTAAAAGGATAGCAAGTAAAGCCATATGGCAATCCATTCTGGTGGATGACAGGAGAAGCATCAAAGAGGCCTGACAAAACTGGCTGGCCGACTGAGACCGTTCAGCTTCAGCTTGCTTTCTGCCTCTCTTAATGGTCATTTATGTTACTGCATTAATTTTTCTTCTCCTGTGTGAGTTGTTTTGTTTTATGTTTCTTTAAAGACGCGTTCTAGGCATGTGGCAAGGGCACTATTGTTTTTGTCATTTTCTGGCAAAGGGGTTCATAAGTCTTGCTATAAAAATTATGAAAATGAGGTCGCGGGTCTGGCTATAAATATTATGCACACTAAAATATGTGACAAGGGTTGCAAAAACGTAGAACAGATATTAAGAAATGCGCTATTTCCAAATCAGATCATTCAAGATTACAATAAAATAGGATCAATAAAACAACAAAGTCACGGACACAAACAGCCATTTGAATGTTCATTCATTTAACAGTAGTTTGTAAAATAGAGTCAAGATCCTTTTACTCCACCTGTCAGTTGGCTCGCAGCACTGAAAACAGCTTCAAACATGGATCAAGAAACGATGAAAGATATAACGCAAGATAACGTGAAGATGGGAAAAGCTCCAAGTAGAAATAATTACTAGT
Source organism: Fraxinus xanthoxyloides (assembly GCA_903798325.1). Taxonomy (NCBI): domain Eukaryota; kingdom Viridiplantae; phylum Streptophyta; class Magnoliopsida; order Lamiales; family Oleaceae; genus Fraxinus; species Fraxinus xanthoxyloides. The sequence continues at coordinate 15,963 of CAIGRL010277319.1, forward strand.
CCCATTTCAAATATACCCATGAAAGGACTGGATTTGATTTAATTAACATCATTTATTTGGAAAGTGTAAGCCTGAGATTTTCTTCTTTGTGAAGTAAAAATTCAATTGCGTGTCTTAGGAATGAATGTGAAAGAATAAGAGAACGATATGGTTTAATGCCCTGAAGGTTCAAAGTCACTGAAAAATGCAATGTAGATAATAGCAGATATTTCCTGAGAAACAAAAGCAAAACATATTCCTAAAAAAGGAGACACTGCTAGACATGCATTAAAATAAATGAAAATAAATTCTCACAGCCTATTTTAAGGAATGAAAAGAAAAGGTAAGTAGCATATGATCGTCAAAATGGGCAATCTGATGAAAATAGTTATGGCTGTAAGTGTAAGTGTTTGGGTATGTAGATGATTTTTGGAATCAATAGGTTAAAAGGAACTAACCAGAGGTTGCATACGTTTCTTTCCAATAGGATATCGATAAGGATTTGGCGTCTGCATGGAAAAAGCAGTAAACCACAGGATAAAACCAGAAAGTAGATCGAGAAGTGAATCTAGTGTGGACGCAACAATGGCCAACGAACCACTCCTGATGGAGGCATAAACTTTTGCTGTAAAAAGAAGCATGTTTGCAACATTGGATATCCTGATGGCAATTGTTTCACTTTTAGCCAACTTATCCCTCTCTTCCTGCAAAAAAAAAAAAAAAAAACGAAGTATTTATCCCTGGTAACGCCTTGTTTACCTCTTGATATCTAACAAAAGATTCCATCAACCTAATGAACAAAGAATATCAAATTAAGGTCGTAAAGTAAAAACCTTTGACATTCCTGGTACAGAACCTCGCTCAGCTAGGACATCCATTTCATTGAACCCCTCCAGCATTTCTACTTGTTGCTGATAATAATCTGCAACATTATCTTCTGGACCTGTACCATCAAGGCAAACAAATGAAATGCCTTATAAGCAGTCCCTTGAACGTGTCAATAGGCATCAACCGCTCATCTTGGTTTCAATCAAATGATGACAGAATTTCNACAAATGAAATGCCTTATAAGCAGTCCCTTGAACGTGTCAATAGGCATCAACCGCTCATCTTGGTTTCAATCAAATGATGACAGAATTTCACTAAATATAGGACATTGTAATTAAAATTAAAGCCAAAAATTAGCAAAACTAAAAACAACAAGTGAACTCAGAGGGCTCCCACAAATATAAATCAAGTGTACGGAAACATTAATTGTCCAAAGTAGACAGTTGAAGAAACCCAAAGCAGTGCAAGCTACATGCTAGTAATACTTAAAAGTTTTTTCGACAACCTAGCATTCAAATTCAATACTCGCCAATCAATATTATTTTCATTAAAAGCAGTCTTGAAAGCAAGAAATACATCGAAGCCACCCGATAATAATTAACAGAAGTGCTCAGATTTTCTCAATAAAAAAAAAAAAAAAAAAAATAAAAAAAAAAAATAAAAGAAAAAAAAAAAAAAAAAAAAAAAAAAATAAAA
>CAIGRL010277342.1:0-10196 GCA_903798325.1 Fraxinus xanthoxyloides
TTCATAAAAATTGAACTGTCCAATTTCATTATTCTACGTAAACTGTCACATCAATATCGTCGTCATCATCATAATAAATAGTATTATTCCTCAAAAAAAGATAATATGAGAGAGGAACATGTTGACGATTCAATTCATATGTGAGTTGGAAGAGATTTATGGTTGCACTATGGCTGAAGCAATTGTACATATAAATGCCAAGAATAGACCAATCAAAGTTTTGGTGAAGATCACACCAAAATTGAGTGTCGATATACATAAACTTCATGTGATCAGCATTTGTTGACATGTCATATGTGGCTTAAGTGGTTAATCTCATTATGTAGATATCTTTTATTAAAATATGTTTGGTTCGATGCTTAGATGTGATAAGAGATGTCATAAGCTCCTTTACTCATAATTTATGACGTGGATTACTTGTAATGGTAGTCATGTACAGCATGTTAGTTTTAACTTGATAGTTAGTGATGAATTCTCGTTACTCAAATTGATTACATAATTTGGAAACATCGAATGTTGAATTCATGTTATTAATTGATTGTGTATGCTATTAGAATTGCATGCTTATTGTGTACGAGTTAATTGTCACTTTCTTTTTTAAGGACTAAGATTGTTTATGTGAGAAAAAAAATATCTCTTTTGATGGAGCATGTTTTATGTTGTGAACTAGTGACGTACAATAATATTTTATTACTTTTTAAATATTCCATAAATTTCTCACAGCTTGAGGAGATTGATGAGTCAAGGGCTGTGCATGGTCCGATTCGGTTCTAAAGAGTACTGAGCCAACTTGGAATTTTAGGGTATTTATTAAATGGAACCATCAGGTCTAAATTTAATTATGGAACCATTCGAGTTCGATTCCATTCGATTTGATTTTATTCGGTTCCATGGTTCTGTACAATAATTAATTTTTTTATATTACAACAACGTTACATTAATTCGACTATGACATATTCAATCTTAACGCTTACAGAATAGCGTAGTTCAATTTTGTAACATCTTCTGCACTTCTATTTGTTGAGTTATTCATAGATTTGAGCATTAAAATCACATGAAGACGAAGATGGTTAATTCACAATAATAGAACGGTGGAAATAACACTGCAATAGAATAAGAGATTTTGGTAAAATTTAGGCCAATTTGATTGAGTCGGGCTTAGTTGGAAATTAGAAATAGTAAAATTATATTTTGGATTTTGACTAACAATTTATTTTAAAAAATAAAATAATTTGACTTATTTAATCGAGAATCGAACCAAACCTGTTGGTTCTCGATTCAGATACTTGTTTGGGTATTTATGTCGTGTTCGGTAGAGATTAAAATTGGATTAAAATTTAAAAATTAGCAGTTATTGTTGATTTTTATTAGACGAGTGTGACCCAATAATGACTATATTGTCAATTTTAATTGGATCTTGAGCTGTAACAAACAACCTCTTAATTTAAGAAGAATCGTTCGGCTCGATTTAGTCCGGTTCAGATCCTATTTGGTTCAGGAGTTTTGTCCAGCTCTATGAGTGTATTGGTTTTGATAAAATATGTTTGGGAAAATTCGTTTTGTTTAACTTTTCTTTATAGTTGTTGGCCTCTGATGTTTGACCTGAATCAAAATGTGTATCTAGCCTCGTGCAAAATTCAGATCGGATCACCAAGGTCGGCTCAGACCTATGATCGTTGTAATTTCAAGGGGCATAATGATTACAAATTTCTTACCATGCTGTTAAACCACCCAATCCTCCAATCAATACTCAACACTTGACGTCAGCACCTCCTTATTCCATCAACCTATAACATTTTATCCACAATCAGCTTATCATTCTCCAGTTACACAACATGTTTGACATCACAATGATTTGATGATAGCCGATTTCATCAACTAATCCAGGATAAGATCGTTGACACACTTTTCAAGCTCGACACTGTAGTTGATTTGATTGGCAAGACACGAGTCTTAAAATAAGAAGTCCTTTTTTTTCCATAAATAGAGAAAAAGGGGTCCCCTCCAAAGGGGAGTCCTACTAACTTCATGACTTGGATACAAACATTATCATTATCACTTCTCCTCTTAGTAGAGTGATTAAATGTCTGTATTTGAAAGTCAATGTCAATTTAAAACATTTTCCTTTTTACTTTAAAGTTACCTAAAAAATTGTCAAACTATAATGGTCGAACTCGATCAACCAAGTTAAGGTTGGTCAGGTTGGATGACGAGAAATTTACCGGTGTTTTTCATATCACAAGATGTATCATAGGTTTTATGTGACATTTTAACACTCGTAAGATTTAATACCAATGTGCGTAAGTGTGAAAAAATGATAATAAAAATAAAAATAAAGTTTATTGCAAATTGAATATCATGCCAACAGGTTGGTTCTCCTGCCAGTTGCCACCAACCTTTTTATAAGGAACAATTTTCTCAATGTAATAATTAATAAAAGTCATTAATCAGAGATAACATTTATAAATCGTCTTCAATTGTCAACACATACGCATATATTCAATGTTATTTCTTTTTCTTCTTGTTCTCATTACTACAGTTCAAGACTTCATTTTGAATTATTATTTGCTCTATTAGCCTTTTAAAATAATTCTTTCCCAAATAAAGAGTGATTATTCAATATATAATAAACATATATTTTCTTTAAGAATCTTCAAGAACTAGAAAACTTTTAAGAATCTTCAAGAACTAGAAAAAGACAGAGAATTACCAGGGATTCCACATTTGACTTTAATGGGAAAAATTGTTATATTGGTCCTCAACTTATTTTTCTGTTAACAATTTAGTTTTAAACTGTTAATAGGAGTCGGTTGATCTATGATAAACTGCGGTTGGGCGTATTACCCGACTAATAGGTTTGATTCAAATCGACTCAAGTCAATTTCATGGGGAAGTCATGTTGATTTCAGGCTGCCTTGAACCTTATTAGAACCCTCGATTTAGGGCGTTTTTTCGCAATTAGCAATTAGTTTTTCATATATAAAATATGCATGAAATTAGATAATCCGAATCGGCTTAGGTCAGGTTGATGAATTGGTCTAGTCTGTTTTCGGATTGAAATTTCATACAATTCTAAAAGTCGTTTCGTTGGTTTATTCCTATCAAGAATTATTTGAAGGGCCAAATTTATTGATGGCCACCCAACTTTATATATTAGTGTGTCTATGACCAATCAATTTGATTTTGTTTCATCATGATCAACCAATATTATATTTAGTGTCATCATGACTATCTAATTTTGATTTTATTTCATTATAACTACCTAATTTCATATAACGTTTTATTATGACTACTCAGCTTATTTTTACAAATTTTAAAACGGGTAAAACGGTAATTTTGCATTATATATATAAAATGAATTTTAAAAATAAAAACTTATTTTTAAAAAAACGTTACTTAAAAAAAAACATTTTTAAAAACGTTCTTAAAATAAAACAAACACTTATTTTTTTTTTAAATATTTTTAAAATGGAATAAAAACTTATTTAAAAAAACGTTACTTAGAAAAATAAAAACTTATTTAAAAATTAATAATTTTAAAATAAAATAAAAACTCATTAAAAAAAATGTTACATAGAAAAATAAAATAAAATAAATTTTAAAAAATGCTTTTAAAATTTAAAAAATATTTTTATTTTTTATATAATGTAAAATTATCATTTTACCCATTTTAAAATTAATGAAAATGGTGAAAAGAAGTTGAGTGGTCATGGTAAAACAAAATCAAATGAATGACCATTGCGACATTAATTTAGGTATAAATTTGAGTGACTATGATAATATAAAATCAAATCGAGTGATCGTGAAGACACTAACTAAAAAATTGAATGGTCTGAAATTAACCCTTATTTAAATCTTTGTTAATTAAATAATAAATAGTCACTACGCAGGACCCTTATTACAGAGCAATAATAGATTACGATCTGATGGTGCAATGTTATAGACTGGAGTGTGAGCATGCGACATAAAATGCGCGGGGAGTTATCCAAACACGAGAGTTATGAGAGCAAGTCAGTATCCCCATAGACACTTTCTCATGCTTGCCTACAATTGACATGACTTTCTCCACGCGTACAAGGAGGCGCGTTCACTCCTTTTCTCTCTAATTTCCATCTCTACCCCTCCTTCATCCGTGCCATAGCCCAAGAAGAAGAGAAACCTGTGGAAAAACGGTGGGTAAACCTGACAAATGTAATCATCTGGTGAAAACCAAAAGTAGGGAGGGACCGGCAGAGGCTGTGGTGATTTAAGGTTGAAATTTATGAAAGAAAAAGATCTATTATTATTATTATTATTTTTTTTTTGTTTCCAAAATAAAGAGAAAAAATCAGAAAAAAAGCTATAATCCAAGAAAATTAAGCAAATAAGCACATCTTGAAGAAGGGAACAGCCACCAGAAAGATAGATTTGCGTTCTTTAACGCCATCACTGCTTTTTTCCCCCTTTCTTTATCTCTTCCCTTCACTTTGGGCCTATTTTCAAGATTTTAATCACTGACCCCTCACAAATACTCAATCCTTTCTCTACTTTTACTTTTCTTTTGCTTTATTTTTCATCAAAGCAATAACAGCTATACTTCATGTAAGCATCAATGAGGCATAATTTTTAGACTTTTTATTCATTTCTACACATGTACTTGTAAAGTTTTCAACTTTAGGTCAGCGTGTATACTTGTATAGCTATACTTGTTTTGGGTATTTTTGTATTACTATTTTGACACTTTTTTGTAGGTGATTCTTGATCGATAATGTTTGCTGGATTTTGTAGATCATGCCCAGATCTCGTTGCTTGCCGATCTAGCCGAATACTTAATTGGAATCTTTGTTGAATTCGGAAAAATGGAAGCTGGGGTAAGTTGGAATTCTGATTTACTGGGGTTTCTCAGGGCGATTAGATCATGTAGAAGTCAATGTTGTAGAAACTCGTTCTAATATTCTTTGTAAAATTTTGGTAAATTTTAACTTTAGCTTGTTTTGTGAATCTGGGTTTTCACTATTTGGTATAACAGTGACTTACGATTTATATTAAATGAGAGTGGAGTTAATAATTTTGTGGGTGGACTTTACCCATCCTTTCTTATTATTAAGGAAGGTTGAATTTTTTATTGGTGTTTCCTTGAGTTATGAGAGTAAGTGTGGCTTGTACAGTTCTTGCTGGTGCGGTTTTTTCTTCTCGAGGATTCTGTTTATTTTCCTTCCTTTCTTCTCTTAAATTTTACAGGTCTTGGGCTGGTACAAATGGAAGTATGTTGATCATGCATGTTTTCTTTTGGTGGTGGAGCTAATACTGAATTCAAAGGGGGATTATATCCTCATTGAATAGCAGCAGTGGTAGATTTTTTTCCTGCTGATAGGGTTGCTGCATGTTTTTTTACATCTTTCACTGTCTACAGTGTGCCTTCTGGTATTTTGATTGGTATGCACGGCTGAGTTCGATCGAAGAAGATTGTCATTTGTATTTCTAAGCAATGATTAAAAATATACTCAATAGGCTTCCAAAGAAGCAAGCTAAGATAACAGAGAATCGTGAAGGAGGATCCTCTGCATTCTCTTCAAATGCTTTGACTAATTCGAGAAGCACTGCTGGTTCTCGGTTGGGCAATTCAAATGCTGCATCTCTTTCGGGGTTGAATTCAAATCTTAATTCTGGTCTAAATCATGGAAATAAAATTCCAGATGCAGCAAGAGTCAACGGTAATGCAGGAATTGTACCGTATGAGGCACTTCCTAGTTTTAGAGATGTTCCAAATGCAGAGAAGCAAACCTTGTTTATCAAAAAGCTGAACTTGTGCTGTGTAGCGTTTGATTTTACTGACCCGACAAAAAACTTGAAAGAGAAAGACATCAAGCGGCAGACATTGGTGGAGCTTGTTGACTACATCACTTCTGCCAATGGGAAATTCACAGAAACTGTTATGCAAGAGATTGTGAGAATGGTATCCATAAATTTGTTCAGGACACTCTCTACTCAGCCTCGTGAAAACAAAGTCTTAGAAGCCTTTGATTTGGAAGAAGAGGAACCATTGATGGATCCTGCCTGGCCCCATTTGCAAATTGTCTATGAACTCCTTCTCAGGTTTGTGGCTTCACCAGAGACAGATGCAAAGCTGGCCAAGCGGTACATTGATCACTCCTTTGTTCTAAGGTTATTAGATCTTTTTGATTCAGAAGATCCCAGAGAAAGGGAGTACTTGAAAACAGTTTTGCATCGCATATATGGAAAGTTCATGGTGCACCGCCCGTTCATTCGAAAAGCAATCAATAATATATTCTACCGGTTCATTTTTGAAACTGAGAAACATAATGGAATTGCAGAGCTGTTAGAAATTTTAGGCAGTATAATAAATGGATTTGCACTGCCATTGAAGGAAGAACACAAACTTTTCCTTGTTCGAGCTCTCATTCCGCTTCATAAACCGAAATGCATACCCATGTACCATCAGCAGCTGTCTTATTGCATCACTCAATTTGTGGAGAAGGACTGCAAACTTGCTGATACTGTTATTAGGGGCCTATTGAAATATTGGCCAATCACGAACAGTTCAAAGGAGGTTATGTTCTTAGGTGAACTTGAGGAAGTCTTAGAAGCAACTCAGCCTCCAGAGTTCCAGCGGTGTATGGTTCCATTGTTCCACCAGATTGGGCGTTGCCTGAGCAGTTCACATTTCCAGGTTGGTTGTTCATCCAAGTTCTTTCAACTTGTTACGAGTTTCTGTTGATTTTGTTGTTTTTCTACTAATCATTACTGACTTGATGGGTTGCTTCGAAAAATTGAGCACTTTTAATTCCTTTTGACTTGTAGTACATATTTATATGGAGGGAATGATTGTATCAGTACAATTTAAAAGAAACTCCCTTGTGGTTATTGCCTACTAAAAATATTCCATGCATCCGACATGAAGAATTAATATGCAAACAATAAGCTTCCATTAGCTAGCAAAATGTTCATTGTTGTAGAATTTCCACGTATGCAGTTTATTTTTTGGTGCTATATCCTTTTATACTTGAGTCATGTCCTCTTTTTCACTTTTTAATTAAATTACTTATCATAAAAAATTATGGGTTTGTCCATAGTTGGCAAGGGATGTATAAGGTGAATTACTTATCAAGTGGTGACCTCATATATACAAGACATGCTTTGTTTTCACCCTTGAAATTTTAAGGGGCACAGGGGCAACTGATTATTCACAGCAGGATGGCAAAAAGTGTTAATTTGTATGGCAGGCTTCCCTACTGTTTTAGCTTAGGTTATTATACGCGTGGCAATAGAACTTGAGTCACAATTTTAGACAAAAGCTACTATGAGATGTGGCATATTATAGTTAATTATCCCTCTCCTTAGAAGATAGTACACCCTCCAATCTCCATCCATGAATGGGCGACCTTATTTCTCTCTTGGGATGTCCAGCAATAGCAACCTCTTTCCAAAAATAGGTAACATCTTTCATCAAATTTCTTATTGGATGTGATTTCTGAGGATTTATTTTTGGTTTGAGGTATAGACAAAGGAAACCAAATTTCTGTATGATTTTTTGTTATATAGATTTAGGAAAAAACAGTGATAAGGTATCTAGGAAAACACATGGATGAGTGACCCTGTTCCTTTTTCAGGATGTCCATTAATAAAAACCTCTTTCCAAAAAGAGCTATTATCTTCCAAAAAATTGCTTATGACGTGATTGCCAAGGATTCGTTTTAGGTTTTAAAGACAAGAAACACCATTTGGACGTGATTTATATAGATATAGAAAAGCACATGATAATGCATCTAAGACAGTGGTGCGATGAGTGTTAATAAAATGACTTCTCTAAGTATGTTAGCATTATTAAAAGCTGTGATGCTCAGACTCTTGTTTCCCACCAGCATACCCTTGTTGACACGACAGGGTATGGAGGTATGAAATATGGGGCGGACACGACAATTTTCAAGCCGACATGGCAACCTAGGAAGGCATCTTCATCTTTTTGGCCCTTGGGTTCATCATCAACAGCATCTTCGTCTTTTCCGTCTGAGAAACCATTTTTGTTGCTGCTCATCATGGATATCATCTCATTCTAACTCAAGTCAGAACCTTAAATCTCGAAGTGCGATAAAGAAAAATAATTTCAATTCAGAGGTGATGTAAGATTGAAGTTGATGAAAATTTTAGGGAATTCTGTAAGTTCAAAATGGGAGAGAAAGATAGGGGTGGAGGTTAGATGGAAATGGACAAAGATAGAGACCGGAAGGTGGCGAGGCTCGTACGTGCAGTTTGTGTATGTTTCTAACGATTATTTGAAGTGAAAATTGATTATTTTAAAGTATGTGTGCTTACAAGAGGGGAAATTTATTGTTTAAGTAGCAACTTCTGTTTGAGCTTATTTTTTTAATAAAAAATTGTATTTTGTAATAGTATTTATCGAGTGTGTGATTTAAAAGTAGGTAAAAAAATTAGATTTATGAGTGTAATTATTTTATTGAAAAAATAATTGTATTTTGTAATATTATTTTTTGAGAATGTGCCAAATGATTTGTGGAGGGGAATTGGTTGATTAAATGGATTTTTAGGATCAATTGCTGCTATTGTAATTAATTATGTCATTTCTAACTTTTATTTTAATTTTGTGCTTTTATCATGTAATTTTATGTTTTTTTTGTTGTTTTGGTCCGAGCGGAGCCAATAGCTCAGATGAAAAATTGAGGCTTGGCTCGAGCTTTAGGCTAGGGCTTTACCGAGCCCGAGCCGACTCGGTTTTTTTTTTTTATTTTTTTTTTTATTCGTGAAATTCTAAATTCTTTTTAATAATATAAATTTTATGCTATACTAATTATAGATAAAAAAATGTTACAACCCTCCTTTTTTGGGGCAAAAAATGGCCCATAGAATCAAAGACCAAAAATAGCCCATCACACGAGCCTTCCCAATGTGGCTCGTTGAGCCACGCAGGCCAGCTCAAGCTCGGGCTGTTGCCCGGCATCCATGAGTTGAGCCAGATCGGGATTTTTTTTTCGGATTGAGCCACAGGCCGCCAAGTCAACGAGCGGGATTGAAATCTTTAATTTCATGTGACGTGTTTTATTTTTTAACAATTTGCTACTTAATTTTTATTTAACTTTTTAACACATGAATTTTTGGGGGAAAAACTTGAAATCTGAAAGACTCATGTACCCGTGTCCGAAATTTAAACTAATTTTAGCCATGTGTTCGTATCCTACATTTTAGAAAATAAAAGATTCGATACTTAGATACATAATCGTACTCGATATACGTACCCAAGTTCGAGCATTATAGATTAAAAGTATAGTCATCAGATATGATGAAGGTACTAGGATTCAATTTTTTGTTACTGTAAACTTAACTTAGTGTAAAGTTATCACCCGAGTCTTTATCCTGTTTTAGTATTCAAGATGAGGTCTCTTGGCATAATTTATCTGTTCTTAACATATAATTTGGATCAAGATTGTGAGAGAACAAATTTTAAGATAGAATTGTTGAGGAGGCATATTGGAATCTAAAGGTTTTAGGTTAAGTAGAATCTAGAAGAAATATATGGGATGTCCTTTGATTCGTTATGAAAAGAAGGGTGGATCATGTCAAAGATGAACTGTGTATTAACTGAGTCTTGAATTAAAGAGGACCAGCTCAAGTAGCAGATGTTTATGCCTGGGATGGTCTTGGGTTGGATTGAGATTATTATTGGACTGATATTAGTAAATTAATCGTTGATTTTTTAGTGCATTTTTTGCCAAGCCTAAATTAAAATTTATGTTGGTCAAACATACTATTCATCCTCACATTTCGTAAGAGCTACAACTACTACCAATTTATTATCCACATCCAGTAGGTAATCACTTATATATTTTAATTTAAGCACCTTCAATCATGCTCTTGTAATGATATCTTTTCGATTTTATAGCTTNGTTGATTTTTTAGTGCATTTTTTGCCAAGCCTAAATTAAAATTTATGTTGGTCAAACATACTATTCATCCTCACATTTCGTAAGAGCTACAACTACTACCAATTTATTATCCACATCCAGTAGGTAATCACTTATATATTTTAATTTAAGCACCTTCAATCATGCTCTTGTAATGATATCTTTTCGATTTTATAGCTTATACTTGTATCGCTTTGCTCAATAGTAACAAGAATATTTTTTACTTTACTGTGGCCAAAGTATATGCGCGCGCGCGTGTTATGTGCTTCGCTTCAAATT
>CAIGRL010277362.1:0-14864 GCA_903798325.1 Fraxinus xanthoxyloides
TACAAATTAAAATTTATCACTATATACATAGATTAGTAACATATACACAAATAAAAAAAAATAAACACCACACATTCAACTTCAAATTATCAATCATCGAATGAAATACTGTGTAACAAAATTTATTCACAAAAGTTCAAACTAATAAACAAATCTCATATTTGGTTCAAATTAAAATCTGATTTTAATCTCTAGTCAAAGTTAACAATTAATTTTAGTTATACATTTTATGGGACCTACAACCTTTCAACTATTCATTTTATCAACTTTATCGAAATCTTCCAAAGATGACCAAAATATAATCATAATTATGATAAAAGTTGAATATTTTTGGTGTGATTCACTAATATATATAATTAATAAAAAAATTTGTTGTGATTTGTGGAATCGAATAATCAGATCCAAATCGTTCAATTGGGTTCAATTCTGATTTGATCGATATTTTGTCCACCCTAGTTGAAAATATCATTACAAAACCTTTGAAAAAGTGGCTTTAAGAAAGAATGAAATTAAAATAAATTGGTCTATTTCTATAGTTTCTTCAAATCTGAAAAACTTCTCCGCCTTCGACACCAATTTACCAATCAAAATCATCCTTGAGACTCCTACTTAGCAGCAAAAATGGCAATCATAACTGAAGAACCTGAACCCCCAACCCCACCACCCAAAACGAAACCAAACACCAAGCCAAAGAAAACCACCTCGCCATCACCACCGTCCGCTACCGCCACTAAATCCACCACCACCACTGCAAACCCTTTTCACTTTTGGTTCTACTTCACTCTTATTGTTTCCCTTATTGCCCTTTTATTTATTTTTATATCCTCTCTTTCCCCACAAGACCCAAAAACCTGGTTTCTCAATCTTCCCCCGGTCCTCCGCCTTCACTACTCCAAAGGCCGCACTATCAAAGTTCAGACAGCTCCTAATTACCCCCAAGTTGAGGTCTTTTCCATCCAAGAAGGCCCAACTAACTCGGATTCTCACGTCCTTTTTGTACATGGCTTAGGCTGTAGTTCTTTTGCTTTTCGAAGTATTCTTAAATCTTTAGGCCTTAAAAATGTCCATGCTGTGGCTATTGATCTACCGGGGTCTGGTTTTTCGGATAAATCCATGGTCGTGGTTGAAGAGAATGTGGGTGGTAATGGGGTTTTTGGGAATCTTTGGAATGTGTACAGTGATATTAAAGAAAAAGGTCTGTTTTGGGGGTTTGATCAGCTTATTGAACAAGGCTATGTGAATCATGAGCAAAATGAGATTCGAGTTTTGAAGAAAGAGAGTGTTAAGGCTATTGAGTTGGGGGGTGAAGAGATAGGGAGGGTGTTAGGTCAAGTAGTGGATTCAATGGGACTAGCACCTGTGGACTTGGTTCTTCATGATTCAGCACTAGGATTGAGTGCCAATTGGATTTCCGAAAATCCGGGATTAGTTAGAAGTGTTGTGGTTCTTGATGCTGTAGCAAGTGGGACGGCATTGCCACTTTGGGTGTTGGATATGCCTTTGGTATGGGATGTTGTATTGGGGTTTAGATTTGTGTTTAAGACAGTTCTTGCAAAGTATTGTACGGAATCGGTTGGTGGGCTGGAGGCTGAGGCACATAGGATTCTATTGAAGGGGAGGGATGGGCGAAGAGCAGTTGTTGGGATGGGGAAAAAGTTGAATTTTAGTTTTGATTTAGCTGAATGGAGCAGTCTTGATGGGGTGAAAGATCTTCCCATGAAAGTGATCTGGTCCGGTGGATTTTCCAAAGAATGGAGTGATAGGGGACAGCAAGTTGCTGATATACTTCCTCAGGTTACACTTGCCACACATTCTGGTGGGCGATGGCCCCAGGTACGGATCAGCTATTATAATACTTTTTTGTCAGGTTACTATTTTTTATTTTCTTTTTCTGGTAGAACTTCGGAATGTTATCTTGATAGTTGTTGATCTTTCATTGCTGTACTGCGACATTCTTAGTGCATTAGACAAATTTGTACTTCGACTTTGGAATGCTTCATTGTAGAATAGCTTTAGGTTCCAGTGAGTTCTCTATAGCATGGTTCAGGAGACTTTTTTCTTTTGGTAGAAAGGGCGTTAGAAAGTTTGAGCCACTGTCTGCTACAGTAAAGGATTAACTGCTGCTCCTAGGTGCAAGCTAGGCACTGTATATTATTTATCTTGATTTATGGGGCAACAATTTATGAATGATTGTGTTTAGATATGACTGCATCAGGCTACAAGTTGAAATTTACGCCATTGAACTTTTACTATGTTGAGGTCCTATTGGTTTCTTCTCTCTTTGAAAAATATGGCTAAATTTCATGGTGTTGCCTCTAAAACATGCCTTTTAGCTGATATCAACTGCCTGAAGTTTGAAAGAGGCAGCCAGCAGGGAAAGACTTTCCACATAAAAATATGGCTAATTTTCCTATTGGTTTGTGCTACTTTATCTAATAGTATTATTATTATTTACTGGTACAAAGTGTTGTGAAAGGAATTCTCTTAATATCTTGAACATCCACTTATTGTGCAAGTACTGTAGCTTGAAATAGTAACCACGTTCCATTGTTCCCCTGTTTGTGGAGTGTCTTCACATACATAAATAAGTAGAAATGCCTCACTATCATTATTACATCTTAAGCCTCGATTGCATCCTCATGCATATGGTCTTCCTTCAAGCTTGAGAATAAAGATACATTTCTAGTGACCATCTGGGCTTCCATGTTATACTGAAACTTCTCAAATTTTATAAGAAATTTCTTTGGCTGGTATTCTTTTAATTCTGATTGATTTGCTAGCTTTATGAAGCACCAGCATTCTTCCTATATTGTCGGTTTTCCACTGCAGATCGGAGACTGACACTCCGAGACACTTTCTTGACATGTCGCTCAGTTTCTACCTTCTCTTTTTCTTTTTAAATTTCCAACATGCAAGGGACACTTTCTCAACATACCTTGGGCATGTGTCTGATACGCCATGTGACGTGTAGTACATGTTTATATTCTTTTTAGTTTCTAACACAGGAACTATATGCTTCGATTGTCAAGGACACGACGAGCCCCATTTTGTGAACTTTGGAATATATAATTAGAAAAAAATTGAATTATTAAAAGGTTCTTGAAAATGTCAAAATAATGATTATATGAGTTTAATGTTCGATTTTTCTCATATTTACTATATGCATTTTCGGACACTAATAATTTCATTTTTTGGCGGTAGTCATGAATAGTACAATCCAAAATTATCTTATTACAACAAATAGCCACTACAATTTTATTAGATTGCCTATAAAATTCAAGATTCAAGCTAAAAACAAAGTAATTAGTTTTGTTGAAAAATAAAATGTACGAAGTAAAAATATGATATTGTTTCTTTGAAGAGTGAAGTTGGATGTGGTTTTTGTTGCTAAACCCCTCATGAGGGAATAATGTAGCCCATCATTTAGCTTCTAATGTAGTTTTGTCCCGGTTAGTTCACATTGGGTTGATTGTGTTCCAAACTTCATTGTGCCATATGTTATTGGCAATTCACATTAATGGAATACTTTTGCTTTTGCTTTCAAAAAAAAAAAAAAACGTGAAATATAAATGTATATTATTAATGAATCTTATCGCTGTGTCCCTGATGTTTGTATGTCCTACTTTTCTAGAAGTTTCATGTCAGCACGTTTGTGTCTTGTGTCCTCCTTGCTTTATGTGCCGCCATATTTCGACCATATTCTTTTGCATTAAACCTTTTCTTGGTCCACCCTAAGCTGATGGGTTAAAGTAGCAGCTGGTTTATTGGGAGATCATCTTATGGCTGAGACGAAACGAGCTTTTAGGTTGTGCATGTCTATACAAATGTATTTGAATGTCACTGCTTATATGTTTGCATCTGTATTTCTCTTTCTGTGTGTATTATTGTATGTGTCTCTGCATATCAATCCCCATATTCGATCTCAACATCTTTGAGTTATAATTTTACCCAAATAGAAAATATATGCATCGTCTTGAAGCTACATTCAACTACTTGGTCTTATGAAATGCTCCACGACCTGAATCTGCCTTTTCAGTCATTAAGTGGATTACTTGCTATCCCTTCGTTTTGCGTCAGAGAAAAGTAGTATTGAAAAGTTTTATGATTATTTGTTCCGGTACATTTACAAGTAAATTGATGTCGATCAACCGTTCTGCTATTAATTTAGGAACACATTGCTGAGGAGGTAGCTGAAAGTATATACAACTTTGTTTCATCTTTACCAAAATCCACTAAGACGGCTGTGGAAGAACAAATACCGGAGCATATACAGAAGATGATCAACGAGGCGAAAAGCAGTGATCACCACCACCACCATCACGGCAATGTTGGTCATGACCACCACGATCATAGTCGTGGTCATGCTCACGCTGGATATATGGATGCTTATGGTCTTGGACAAGGGTGGGCCATGTGATTTGCTGCTTTTTTTATTTTATTTTTCCTGACTGAGAAAGTCGAGCCACTTGATTAGGTTGAGATTATATCAGGGTGTAAAACCCTTAGAGAAGATGCTGCTATGTATTTGGACTAGTTTGCTGTTTATCATTGTCCAAGAATCTGCTTTTAAAAGGCTCAAAATCTAATATTTGGTTCAATGAAGTTTGTCTCCATGTAAACAATGGTTTATATAGTTTTGTTTGTAAAAGAGGCCTTCTGTCTTAAGCTAGTCAACTCCATCTAATCCAGGCGAATTTTTTTGATTAGAATTGACATGTTTTGGTCAAATAAATCCCAAAACTCTAATGCTAATCATCTAGTCTAGAGCAAAATGAGAGTGACGGTGGGGGTCTTAGGGGAAAATTGGGTTCTAATGTAGACGGGCAAGAGGTGCTATCTAGATATGGCAATGGGGCGGGTTCGGGGCGGGGCGGGGTGCCATCTAGAGATGGCAACGCCCTGCCTTAAACTGGGTGGGGCGGATTCGGGGCGCGGGCTCGCCCCGTTTCCTGTCTCGTTTATATATTATTTTTTTTCAAAAATTTTCAATTAACTATTTTTTGTAATTTGTAGTTAATTTAATTCTTCACGGGGCGGGTTTGGGGCAAATTTTTTTGCCATCACTAGTGCTATCAATGGGATAGGGGGCTAGAAACGACATTCGACTAAATCAATGGATTAGCTGGAGATAGGGGATGAGGAAGAAGATGACATGATTAAGAAGGCATTATGAATTATGAGTAAAATAATTACAATTTATCATAATAATCCTGTAAAAGTCACCTTACTTAACCTTTCGAAAGTAGAATAAAAGAGAGCATAATTTTTGGCCTATGATGAGATTGAGCCGAACAATTGAGCTATGAGCATTGTACTCTCATCACAAATAACGGGTCAAATCACACGCGTAAATTTGATTTTTTGTGCAATAGGGCTACGAATAATCGTTTTGGAAATATGTAAAATCTTCTTTATACATGAATTACATGACAAATAAAGAAACTATTGGACATGTTCTTCTAAACAACATATGGTGAATCAAATATGATTTTATTAGTTTTACATTGCCAGTTAAAAAAAAAATTGTAATTGTGTGAAATATTTTAACTGAAAACATAAACTTTACTATTGATTTGATTCGACTTGACTCGGTCGAATTCTTTGACCCTCAATTTTTTCCGAGTGAAAGAAAGATTTTCAAAACTATAATGGGGAGGAAAGAAAAATATTTTCCAGTTCATAGTGTATCGATTTGCAGTGTCAAGCTATCGCCCAACATTCCGTGGCAGGGTTCTAGTTTTTACCACTTGTTTTTCTCTCTAAAAAGTAAAACCAGAAATGGTCTTCTAAATGCCACCCAACTGCAAAACCTCACCCTTTCCTCCACAAAATTCCCAAACAACCTCATCTTCCCTTTCCACAACAGATTCCATCAATTCCATCCCACCGCCGCTTCGATATCTTGAGGTCAACTTCAGTGCATAGTAAGTTCTGATAATTTTGATAATCGGACGGTTATTTGGACGACGAGAGATACCGGAGACCAAGGATAAATGTGTTGGGGGATATTGTACATGGACAAAAGTTTGGCAGAAGTTTAACGACACAAAAATGACGTTGAACCACTAAAGAAATGGTAGAAATCAAAAATGGAAACAAGAAAAGAAAGGTATGAAAACACCCAAGACAAGTGTTTAACACTCTGTCTTTACAACCAATTTGTCATCTCAACTGTGTTAGCGGATTAATGACAATAATCTCTCAAGATACAACGAAGAATATTCTTGGAGTAGAAGCACTTCAAACTACAAGGCTAAAAGAATCGAATCATAATTTTCCCTCTAAAAAGATAGTTTTGGTATGCAACTTTTGGGAGTGATTTTGCTATAATTTCAATGCAATAATTAACAGATATGTCAATTTATAAAAACGAGGGGTTGTCAATGAAGAGACGCGCTCCAAAACTCTGAAACCTTCAAAGGATGCGGCCTTTGTTGTCGCCAATCTGCCGTTGATGTGCCACTCGAATGGTAGAATCAAAGACCTAGCATTGGCCAGTCGTTTGAGCGGCAGCCTTAGCCATTTTTCAATTAGTTTTCTCCTCGTTTTCTTACAACTTTGGACCACAATTTTTTACTCATCTCTACCATTTATTTTCATAATTTGATTATCAGATTAAGTCCAAAATATTGTCAAAGTTGACAAGAAAGTCACTTTTTATGTTTCCATGGTTTTATACTGAACCATTTTTCTTCTCTTTTAACCAAATTCTAACAACATGTACAATGAATGTTAGCGTTAAATTAACAAGATTTTTCTGTTACTTCGTTCCAAATCTTCTACAAGGTACATATTTTTATGATAATATCTTTTTTTGATGATTGACGTGTCTGAGTTTCGCCCGACTAATCTTGAATAGTGGCAGCCTTCCTCCTGATTCACCATCCGGGTAAATTCGAATACGATCATAACTTATACACACTTGGACTGGACATTCGGGAAGCGGTTCTCCTCCCTATAGACCTCCCTTTACGACGTACGGACATGATCCACGGAAGGGCAACAAAGCGCACCATAACTTTGTCACCACAACACATCTACCTTCCAACATAAACATTGTCTTTCAGCTGTCGTGGGGATTTGAATCTCCGATGCTCCATAGAGAACCCTCCTTTACTACTGTGCCATACCCATGGGGGCTTCTATGATAATATCTTTGTGTCATCTTGTTCTTCACAACGTTCTGCTTTTACTGTTTCTGTATAGCTAAAAACTTGTGTCTTTTCAGAATATGACCATTTATCCACATTCATTTTTACTGGCAAATCATGTACTGAAATTCGAAACAAAACTTGATTTCAGTTCAAAAACAAAATTCAAAACTTAAATTTGAAACAAAAAACCTTAAGAAACTAAAAAATCAAATTATAATGTAACTTTCCTAACATAAACATTAACTCTCATGAAACTAAAAAATTGAAAAGAAAAAAGATCCTTAAATATGGCATTGCAACTTCGTTAACATGTTGCGTATCAACCATCCAGCCATCAATTTGTATGCGTGTTGAGTCAAATGAACACCGTCCCAGCTAATGTATCTATACGGATTGGGACACACAGTCGCCCCTGGATCTCCACACATCTTCGTTGGATTAAAATTGTAAGCCCCTCCACTTCCACAACAAGCTTTTTGTACAGAATTTAAATCAAACCCTGCAATAATCAACATATTATTCAGTCATTTATCATGTAAAGTAATTACAGTCTACTTGTAACGATGAGATTAATCTTTGTTTCCTCACCAAGAAATCGGGCTCGAGATAAAACCCAGAGGAAGGAATTGTAGTAATCACAGTAGAGAATAGTAGTATTTGGATATTGGGTCTTCAACTCCTCGACGGATTGTTGCAAACGCTCGTTATGATAGATTGAAAAGTTATTTAGGTCTTTCAGACAATGAAAATCATCATAAGCGGTTGAGTAATTTGTCTGGAAACTGGTAAGGTAGATTGGAAGGCACCCGATAGGTAAATTTCCTGGTACAACTACTCGTGTCGCCCCAAAATCGATTACTCTCTATTTCATTAAGGAAAAAAAAAATAGTTAGAATACATATAAAAAGGATGAACTATAGAAAAAGAAGAAGAACAGAACTCACCCTAACAGCATTAGAGATGGTGGCAAGAACTTGTGGTACCATCTCTCTCAATTCTTGAATGGATTTTCTTTGGAGTAGTGCATAATTATAATCGTTACCTCCTATTTCCCCAACCATGAAGAGAGAATTGGCGTTCTTCTGTTCACAATCTGAAACCAAAAAAAAGAGAGGAGAAAATCAATTATTTCTTACTGTAATTATGAGTAATTAATTGCTTTACTGAAGATTGGATGAGATATAAACCCGTTTGATTTTGGCAGGATGAATTGAAATGAGAGTGCATCCAATCCAGTTGTACATCAAGTGAACTCGTGGTAACTGGAGAGAAAATATTCATATCTGCCAGTTCTTTTACAGGTAAAGCAGTGGATCCAGCTACAGCAAAGTTTACGCCATGTTCGAAGTTCGCTTCGGTTTTTTGGTAAGGTTTGAGCAATGGAAGACCAGCTGATAATGCTGTAATATAAAGAAATATTTCTTGAGTGAAGAAAGAAAAACTAATTAACAGATAAAGAAAAAAGGTTCTCGAGTAGATAATCTGTTACCGAAAAAGTCGATCATCAGTAGACCATTTGAACATCGACCAGTTGCATTCCGGAACAAAGTTTCTCCATAGGGAAGCCTTGCATAAGGAGAATGAGATCCCATCGGACTGTCTCGGATTAGATTGCCGGTATCGGATAAGGAATCGCCAAGTTGATAAATTTTATCAAAATGGCATCTCTTCAAGGAATCAAGAGGGCGAAATTTCTGGGCATTGCTCACTTGCAAAGGATGAAGAAAGAACAAAGTAAAAATTAGATAAATAAATCTGAAATTTGCCATTTGTTAGTGAATATGCGAAGAAAATTTGTTTTTGGGTATAATGAAATTGGGAGTTGTAGTTTATTTAGGATTTGGACAAGCATGTAAAAAAATTAACCAACTTAGGTAGGAAAATTTGAATTTTGGTTACCATAATTTCTTGGATATTGTTTATCTTTTATTATCCCTAAAATTTATTATATTGCGTAGGTTGATCTAAGCCTCGCCCGCACTTAATTTTAGTACAAGCCACTAAAAAGGAAAAAAAAAATTCTTTTTGTAGAAACAAATATTATTCATTAGTATCTAGAAATAAATAATATTTAGGCCCTGCGTGGTTGAAAAGTTGTGGGTTACATGAAATATGTGATTAAAATTAATTATTGATTTTGACTGAAAATTTTAATTGGATTTTAATCCAAATCAAACAAAGGCTTAGTATTAGATTTCATCAACTAAAAATTATTTAATTAAACTTGCTTATTTATTCTCAACAAACGTTTGGATTAAAAAATCTTTTAGGCTAGACTAATATGTAAAAATATTATCACATAATTTTATTTATTTTTTTTCACAGAAAATTTCCACATAAAAATGTAACTGAGCTGGCCCCCTAAATTCGCACCTAGTTTTAAGCTTAAACAAACACGCTAAATGATTTTTTTTTTTTTTGAAGAAAAGAAGAAGATGATGAAGACACGCTTCTAAGTTTTCATTGTCAAAAATCAGATATTATATCTTTTTTGTTCACGAATCAGGTATTTGTGTTTTTATCAAAAATATTTTTAGTATGTTCTTTCTTTTTCTTTTTTTTTTGGGTCCCCAATCTCGTTAATTCTTGGAATATATATCTACTTTTCAAATTTTTGAAATTCAAATTATACAAAATGTAATTCTTATCATTTCGATATTATTTGGAGAAAGATACTATTTTTCTCTTCTTTAAAGTCATTGTGAGAGGTCACGCACATAAATTATAGATGTCATAATTGCTATAAATTTCTCAAGTTTTGACATTTCTAAAAATGGTTAATTTCACAAACGGTCACTAAACTTATCTAAGAATTACAAAAACGTTCACTAAAGTTTAAAACTTGCAAAAAGATTACTGAAGTTTCATGAGGTTTCACAAACAGTCACTGAAGTTTTAATTTGTTTCACAATCGGTCAGTGGATGACCGTTATGATTTTAATTCAAACTTAAAGGACCAAAACACATGGACATACAAGTTTGACCACCTTTAATACAAATTTCTTGTTATTAAGCGCCACCTTTGGAGCCTCAAATCACCACCTTCCAGCCACCGAGACCACTGGATCCGACCACCACCAGTCTTGCCTCACTCTCCTCTACAACATCCAATCAACCGTCAGCCACAAAATATCAGGAATCAGTAGAAAATCAAGCCCAAAAACCTCATCTCGTGAACTCCCTTTCTGCCGGAAAACCTACCTCCGACGATGCCCATATTAATAACACCCCACAGGTCACTCAAGCTCAACATGGAGTATCCATACATGGTCCTTTTACATCAAATAACACAGAAAATCTAATCTACTGCAGAATTTCGAATCAGTGAACTCGAGGCCAACAATCACATTTTCCGGCGATGACAGTGGACCCCACGATCGCGGACCTATTCTTGCATCCTCCCTTCATGGCGCATCTACTCCAACCACGAGTCATCAACAATTTGGGCTCAATGTGGACGAATAGGCTGGGACGCAAAGCAGTCCGTTTTGTCCTCCATCGATTGAGGTTTCTACACTATCCCAATCGTCAAATTCAGCCATAACACATTCAATTCAAGTTGGTAATACACTGGGTCATAAACTAATTGCACCAATTAATCACCAAATAACATGGGCGTCACTGGAAGTGGGTTTTCTGACAGAAAAGAAGTTCGCGAGATGGGGGTTTTGGGCTAAATTTTCTGCTGATTCCTGATGCTTTGTGGTTGGTTGGAGGTTTTAGAGGAGAGTGATGCGAGACTGGTGATGGTCGGACCGATGGTCTTGGTGGTCGGAAGGTGGTGATTTGAGGTTCCAAAGGTGGCGCTTAATAGCAAGAAATTTGCACTTGATATAATCAAGTTTCTATGTCCACGTATTTTGATCCTTTAAGTTTGAATTAAAATTATAACGATTTTTCAGTGACCGTTTGTGAAACAAATTAAAATTTCAGCAACTGTTTGTGAAAGCGCAAGAAATTTCAGTGACCGTTTCTGCAAGTTTTAAACTTCAGTGAACATTTTGTAATTTTTAGATAAGTTCAGTAACCGTTTGTGAAATTAACCCTTTCTAAAAAGGTAATTTTAAAGTAGGATAGTTATTTTTTTATGAAATTAATAAATTGCCTAAGCCACATAATAATAATAATAATAATAATAATAATAATAATAATAATAATAATAATAATAAAACACTTTTTGGAGAAGTAAATATTTACTTTTCAAAGAAGTAATATCTTGGATTAAAACTTAGATCAATACTTTTATGTTACAGATGTTTAGACTGATTCTTACACTTCGCAATTGTGGTATTCTCTTGTGCTTGCCTAGTATCATCGTCCCCATTGACTATATAGGCTAAAAGTTACTTTATAAGTTATTTTAGTCCCGTTTGGTCCATATTAAAATTATAATTAATTTTTCTCTCTCCATATCAATCATACATTATTCAATAAAATAATATTTCACATAAATTTAAAAAAAAATACTATTTTTTAAAATTAAAATGATAAATAATGGGACCAAACGGGGCTTAACCTAATTTGAGAAAATGTGTTCCCATCATGTTAGTTCATACCTATATCCTTTTCTAGGATATTTACGGGGAGAAAATAGTGAATAGTAGTGATTAAAGAAAAAAAAATTAATGAGGAATGGTGCCCCTCTCTCTTTTCATTTCTTATCTTTTAAATTTTTGTCCCCCCTTTTTTCATTTCTTTGTTTTTGCTCTCGAGTATAATGAGAAATTTTGAATGTCGAGCCTTCTTTCGTGTTCAACATTTCGTTCTCACTTTACCACATATAGGTATGAACATGTCATCCATGACGTCATTACACAGAACTTCATTTCAAAAAGTAAGAGAGCACGTAGATCCACAAAATGAATAATCTGATTTTATTTGAACGAGTTGTACTTGAATTTGTCCTCGTGTAAAAGGTCGAGGTCAATATTGCTAAACCTTTATTTACTATTTTAAAGTTGATGCTTTTAACCTCAAGAAATGAAAAGATGAGAGAGATTTCAGCATTTTTCACTCATGACTCCCACTGCCCATAATTTGCAACTCAATCCAAGGAAAATATTGGAAAAGTGGTCCCAAAGTTACATGCTGAAGAACAATAGAGAAGAAGTTATTAGCATACCTTGTACGTACCAAAATCATGTTTTTCCAGGTTTAAGTGATTGGAAAACCCTAACCCCCTTTTTTTTTTAGGTGAACGGTGAATCTAGTTTTGAGTAATTATTTGTGATGAGAAACATCCAGTATATGGGCCGACTACAAGGTTGATTGCTGCTCGATAATGTGTGTGTGTGTGATAGTAGATCGAAACCTATGTGCTGTGTTAGAAACTAAAAATCAAACAAATAATGAAAAGAATAAAGGAATCAGAACATATAATCTAAATATTGTAGAAGTAACCAAAGAAATTTTGATCTTTGGACAAATATGTGCAACTTAATTCAAGTCGATCAAGTACGCACAAAATCACCTCAACATTTGGGGAGAAGACAGAACTAATCCATGTTACGGATTAGCCAACTAGAAGAAAGATTGGAACCAACACTCGAAGATGATCCAACCAGCTGAAATTAAGTACTAATCCGAAGGTAACCTTAAGAACAGAACATGTTAGGCATCATACACAACATGTCTAACCGATGTGGGACTTAGTTCGCACTTTTGCAACACGAAGAGGGCAGAACCAGGCAATCATATCAGCGCCCCGTGCCATTAAATGTAGATGAGGCTTGGAATAGAAAGACAAAAAATGAACCATAGTGGCTGCCACCGTGGCTCACCACCGCCAGAAAGATAACCATCATCCACCCACCAACAAAAAACACAACAAACAAACCAGAAATGAATACTAATGCAAAGCAAAATAAAAAAAGAACAAAGAAGGCAAAAAACAAAAATACCAGTAGCCTCAGTGAGGCACTGGCTTGTAATGTTGGAGCCTTCGACAATGCTGAGAAAAAAAAGGGGCTGCTAAAAGCCTATCTTCCCTCAAAAGAAAACATTGACTATGTCTCTCATACATATGAGAAATTTATAAATTATGAATTTATGAAGAGAAATTGTGAAACTTGTGTATAAAATTTAAAAAAGATTAAAACTTTATTTTAGGGTTTAGAGAAATATAAGCAATAAATAGACAATCTACCTATTACATAAATAATCACAAATTTTTTTTGAACATCTATATGTTCAGAAGGTATGGCCAAAGATGCAAATTTATTTCCCTCTGTCTGTCATGAATTAATCACAGTATATTTTTTAGTTTGACATTATAAATTAAACCCAGAATTCTATAGGATATGATGGATTTCAGAAAGAAAACTAGAAGCTGAGGGAGACGAGTCCAAAACATTAGAATATACAGTTGGATGATTCAAAATGTAATTTTATCCTTATTTTTCGAAAGTGAGCAATGTCCGCAAGGATTATCTACGATCAGCAATGCGATTGGCATAGTAAGTTTCAAGGAATGAGATCAGTCGAGACCTAATTCATGTCGAATTTCATTCCTAATTGATCCTGAGTGTATAGCCAAGATCCAGTTGGAAGACTCTTTCTTTATGTTCATAAATCAAACACAATTACTGCAATCCCAAATCTCCAAAGACTAAAGGAAATTAGTAAATTACATATATGATCGAGATATTTTTTGATGTATAACAAGGTACATGGCTTCCTTTAATCCCGAAAGTTACAAGAAAAAGAGGATTAAATCACCAACGAAAAGCTTTCAAAATACTTGTCACAATTCATTCAAGGGTCAGTTAAAATAATCTTGTACATTTTCTCTTACTTCCGTTTAGCAGATGAGCTTCCGCCCTTCTCAAGAATTCCGAACTCTAATAGAGCTGAAGAGTTGGGCTGCAGACCGAACCAATTGCTGGTTACTTCATCTTTCTCTTCACTACTTGAGGCTTTGTTTTGTTCAACTTTCTGTCTTTCAAACTCCCTAAACTTGTGCAAGTACCTCGACATAACCTCGGAGAAGTTATCAAGCCCTAATGTACTGAGAGCCCAACAAATGTCATCTCCATTCATTGTTTTTCGATTCTCTTTGCGACATTTGTCTGATGCTTCAGAGGTTACAAAACTTACAAATTCTGATACACATTCTTGCATTGTTTCTTTAGCTTCTTTGGAAATCTTGGCATTCCGGGGGAGGATGTGCTTCATGATCCGCCCTACATTGGCTATTGGAAGCAATTTACCTTGCTCCTCTACCATTTCTAGAAACAGACGCTATCAATTAGATCTTCTTCTAACTCGTAAAAACACTACTTATATATATATTAACTTCTTTATAGTGATACTGACACGTAACTGACGCACATTTTAAACTTATAATAGACATAAGCATTACTACAATTCTCATGTACATAAAATTAAGCTAGATACATGAGGATGCAAAAGCACTATCATGAATGGGAGGCATAACTTGGTGGTTTAGGCATTATTGGTATATATGTCATGTTAATGGCTCTAATTGCAAAGTGATTGTTCTTATATGGAATTATACAGGCATACTGACTCAACTATTTGGTGCGCTTCGATTTTAGTTAAAATTCATCCAGCTATAGGTCTTAAAATTGTTAATCGAGTGGTTCTCATCGACTTCTTGATTCTATCTACATAATTGAATTTTGATCCGATTTCAAAATTAATGTATTATCTTGACTAAAGAATAATTTGTATTATATGCATTTAAAATAA
>CAIGRL010277374.1:0-11423 GCA_903798325.1 Fraxinus xanthoxyloides
TTGCTATTAGGTTTTCCATTTAAATTTCTTTCTAAGAGTGTGTTTGATGGATATTATTTTGGAAGAATGTATTTTGGAATAGTAAATTGATGGAGAATGTGTGGTTGAAAAAGAAAGAAATGTTATTGATGTGATGGAAAATATTATTTTATTGAAAAATGTGTGGTTGAAAATGAGTAGAAGAATGAGAATTAAAAATTTAATGTGGGCCAAACAGGGGTTAAAATTGAAGTTTAACTAGTTTTTTTGACAAATGATTTTCCCCCTTTTTTTTTATCAAACAATCTTATTTTTGTCAATTAAGTATATTCCTTCACATTTAGCACACAAAACTAGATACAACTTATCAAGGTATTAAAAAATGATTGTACATAACAAAAAATACAGAATACACACAAATAGATGGGGTCCTTTTTCGATAATATTTAATTCACTTGAGGTTCACCCCCACATGAGTATCTGTAAATTTTGTGTCAAATTTTTTTGTACAAATAAGATTTTTACATGTTTTTCTTCTTAAATACATTTTTCTTTGATGTGACTGATGTATGATTGATCCTGGTGGGGTAATTAATCTGAATGATAATTGGAAAGTTATGACTTACGATTGATTATTTAATTTGTCCATTAGGGATCAAAGGGAATATTGTTTTCATTAACTTCTCTCCACTAATAGTTGAATAATTGTGCCGCGAGATGATCTGAATTTTTCATATTTCATGCACTTAACCAATTCTTGGCTGGTATATACATGCATGTTTAATATATAAAATACTTGCAAATGATCTCATGCTGCCCCATGCTGCCACAAGTGTATGAGAACACGATTAGTACCGGTTCATCTAAAAGTTTAAAGATTTTAAGATATAAATCGTTTTTAATATGACCTTATATCTAATTCACTTTCTTTTCATCGCAGCCTAACCCACCATGTACAATTTTCCATACATACACTTTTCCCTCAACATAGGTGGGCTCAATACCATGTTGATCAATAATCTCATTTAAAAGGTTAAACTATTGTTTTATCAAAAAAATAAATAAAACTATTAAAACAGACACTTTTATTCATTTAAACTGTTATCCTCTTTCCCTTGTAGGCTGGATTTATGTGATCATCACAAGCCTAACACGAATATTTTTTCTTAAGCAGGTAGGGTGAGAGTTGAACTAAAGCCATTTGCCTGTTGTGACGAACCAGGCCGTCTAAAAACTTAAGTTGTTATTCAATTTACTAACACAAAGAAAGGAACTAAGAAAGTAAAAAATGATAACCTTCTCTCTATAAAACAGCTTAGTGGAGAATATTTGTGGCAGTAGTGATGGACTGGTTAGAAAATCCAGCAATGAGATGAGCTGTGTTCCAAGGTATATCTTCAAGAAAATCTCTAAAACTAGCGTACGAATCGCTAATTTGGAGATCAATCAGCATTTGGCGAAGATCAGAAGCTTCTTCCTTGAGCCGTTCATTCTCTTGAACAACCCTATCCCGACTCTCCGATGCACGATTCAACTTCTCCATGAGAGTCTGATTCTCGGCTCTAAGACGAAAAACCTGAGCCCCTAGCTCGTCAATCTGCCTTTGCTTCCTCATCCTTGATCTTCGAGCAGATTCCCTGTTAGATATCATTCTTCGTTGCTTTCTCTCGTCAATTATACTGATCTGATTATCATCAGCTTCATCAGAGGTTGAATTACTGCTAATATATGAGTAGGTTGGTGTGTACTCATGCACTGGAACAGATATATGACAATTTTGTAAATTTGGTAAGAATCTGCTGAACTGAAATGCTGGCGAGTTGCCGAAATCAGCAGGGAAAGGTAAGGGGTTTTGAAGAGCAAATAAATTATTCATTTCTGAGGTTTCAGATGGAATCATGCAGGTTGATTATATTGAGGGCTTCTCTCGCAGATAGAGTTGAGCTTTGTTGGAAGAGAGGATCCTTGCATGAGGAACTAGCCAGAATGGGTTTTTATAAAGAAAAAAATTGCTTATTTTGAAAGCCGGTCACTCTCAAAATAAGTAACTTACTTGTTTTTCAATTACGATCAACAAAGAATTCCCTGCTTTAAAACATATTTATATAACAATCAAACTTCTTATACTTGAGCCAAATAAGCTCATAATAAATCAAAATTATATATAAATATTATTAAAATAAATAAGTTTATCTACTTTACCATTGTAATTTAAAGTTTAAATTTCACATAAAGTGATTTAAAATAATATAGATGGCCATCATTTATTTATCAAAATTAGCTTATACAAGCTAGGTCTTGTATTTAAAACAGGAATATGACATGTACGTGAAAGAGCTAGCACGTTGAAGATAAGATTAAATGAATAAGTAAGTAAGTTTGTTTTCTTTTAATTAATAATTTAAATTTTCAGACGAAGAGGATAACAATACTGTAGACATAACTTCTCATTAAAATTGAATCGTGTACATTATGCACTTACTTAATGGGAATTAAAATTAGATTTTTAGTAGATTTTGAAAAAGTTGACAAAATCCATGAATTTCACGCATATATATTAATGGATAATCCTCCAAGATATAGTGCTTAAAAGTGGATCAGAACTCAGGAGTTAGTGATGATGGGATGCAATTATAAATTGTATTAAATGTTATGCTTGATGACGAAATCTTGATCATTAATACGTAAAGCTAAACATTATTAATTTAATTAAGAAATAATAAGTATTAATTTTCTATTATATTCATAATTTGATGACTCAAAGGGCACTTAGCTTTTGGATTAGAAGGGACCTTCAAAATGTTATTATATGTATTGTTTACTTCATAATACCTATAAATTCTGTCGTACCCCAATAGGACAGTGGCGTGCTAATTTTGGATTGTTTCGACATACAGAATAAGTCGAATACTTAAATATTCATTAGTGCATTGCTAATCACTACTACGATACAATTATAGAATATTATAAGTAAGAAAGGAAGTTAAAACTTTAATCACTGCACCAAAGATTGTATTCATAATTAACGTCGTTCTTTGATAATCTTTAGCCTCCATAATTAACATCGTTCTTAATAATGATTAGTAATGTTTAATTAAGCTTAATATTTGAATTTGAAGACTCGACAATAAAAAACGCAAGTCAATACACATAGTTAAGATTTTAGGAGAGATTGCATGGCCTTTTAGTTAGGGTTAATCAATTTGTACATAATGATTTGTACGTAATGGATTACCTCCTCTCACAGAATGCGTGGAGCCCGCGTGTATTTAAAAGTTTCAATAATGTGGTCCCAATCCCTATTGTGAATAGTAAGTAAAAAATTCGGTAAAAATTTTTCGATAAATGTAGCATGATCTAAATAGTTAGGGCTATACTATTTGTACATTGGAGTTTTACGGCTATACTATTTGTACATCAAGGTTGACACCTCGGTGTACAAACTCCCTCACAATAAGGGGGCTCACGATTTTTGTATTGGTCGTGGGCCCCCTCTTGTGAGGAGGTCTGTACACCGGGGTGTCAATCACAGTGTACGAATAGATTTATCCAATTAGTTATTCTAATGATAATGGCCATTTGGGATAGCCAGAGGGCATTAATAGGATGTGACCCTTAACTTTTTTTTTTATCCTCCCACTATGCTTTTGCCGAACATTATTGACAGTTTTTGAAATAGAAATTTAACATATGCTTCCTCCTATTGTATGAATATTTATTAATCTTTTAAAAGTAAAACTTTTAAAGAGAACAAAGTATTTTTCTATAATTACATGTTTAATAATTTGGCTACTTACTTTTGTCTTCTATACACATAACTAAGGATCATATCATATCAAAAGTCTTGGCAAATCCTAGCAGTAGCAACTTTAATTTCGCAGAGTTTTTCTTGCTGTATTAGTTGATTAACGGATGAGTTTCATATTAATCTACCATCCACCGCTAGTTAATTATTTATGAAATTTCAATTTTGGTAATTCCCATTATGAAATGCAACTGCGAAAGCAAATTAGAATTTTCAATCTAATATGTTGAAAATATAATATAAATATAATTAATACATCCATTCCTTTTTATATAGAACTCTGCTGGGTGTACATAAACTGTACACCACAGAAATACACTAGACCGCACACAAGTAGGCGGGGCCTGCCATTTTTTGCAATATTTAAATACACTGTGGTGCTCACTGTTTTAGTCTATTCTGGACAATTTTTGGTGCTTCTTCTTTTACACAAATGGAAAAAATCCTTATATTTTTTTTTTAATAACAAGATAGGAGGTCCAACATAGTAGCGTCGATGCACAATTACAAAAGTTACTCGTGTAATTGAAATACGGTGGAATGCATTGAAGATATAAGTATCTATGGGAATAAATTGTTTAATTCATTTAAAGTTTGAAATTTAAATGAGTAGATATAAGCATCTATTGGGAATAAATTCATTAATTAATTTAAAGTTTGAAATTTAAATGAGTAGACATCACTTCTAGTGAAAAAATATTACACCATTTCACTCAATTTTCACCTTTGAAAAAACAGTAAGTTGGTCCTTAGATTTCCATTATACATAATTGCACAAACATTTTGCAATTTAGATCTTCGCTAGATTGTCATATGATCCTTGTAAAAACACTTTTGATTTCAGTAAGTCCCCTCAAGTACACATTATTTTTAACCAAATATTTAACATGTGCACAATTTTCTTATTAAGAGATAGTGGCATGCATCACTTGAACTCTTGAATCGATACATTTACTTGCCACTATAACATACTCAACTTTCTCATCTAAAAGGCTTTGATTTCAAGTTTGTTGTGTTAATTATGTCAAAATCTCCGATACCAATTGTTGGGAATTCAAGGATTACATATCGCTCGATACACTTTATATGAAGCCAACCACCGAATTGAGATATTGAAGTTATATGACACAATATTGAAGTATTTGATCACAAGCAAAAAAATAAAAGACAAGAAAATGTGACAAAGGAATTACGAAATTTTATTGCACCACAAATAATGAAGATGAAGAAATATTACAATGATCATAAAATCTAGTAATCACTTTTCTCACACTATTCTCACAACATAAAATTGTATAAAATAGTCTAACATTTATAGGGAACATGTAGGGGACGTCCAAACCCTCTTAGTAGAGTTGATGAAATATGATATCCAAAAAATTGAGTCCAAAACGAAAAAGGAGATAATAACGTGAAAATCCTAGAATGGTTGCGTCGCGGCGCCACCTCCGGCGCCTTGGGGCCGACGCTGCGGACAAAACAGCAAATAGGGAAGTCAGCGCTGTGGCGCGCGGACGTTCTGCCCATTTTCTTTTTCTTCTTTTTCTCTCTTCAAATTGTTTTCTTCATTCCGAACTCTTTTTCAAGTCCAATACCAATTTTCAACTCTGAATGGACTTTCAAAATAAAAACTTGAAATATGACTCCAATAGCCATAGTTATTAGACTTGACCCGGACATCAACCCGGATAAGGTAATGTCTCGTGTTACTGGTTGAATCGGTAGGTCAATGGTCGGACCGTCATTGTATTTTTTAAAATTATATATTTCAATATAATAAAGTAAAATATTTGATTAAAGTTTTTATAAAAATACTTTCAAAAACATATATATGATTCATTGGATACATATAATTTATTGTACATAAAAAAATATTAAAGTGTTCTACAACTCCAATGGCGATGAATTAATTGTTTTACTTAGAGGTCCAATGTTCAATTCCTTAGACCTCCAAAATTTAAAAAAAGCAATTTGAAAACCTGTAAATCGGCCACGTTAACTCGATTAAAGTCAATTTTTAACCGAGTCATGTGCATTCCTATTAAATTAACCGACAATAGCAAAAATCTAGTTCTCCTATCCAAAATTGGAATGTTATACTTCATGGAAGCCATCATGAACATTTCAAACCATGCGCTCTTGTGGAACTGTTGAACCTAGGCTCTGATATGCTTGTTGTGTTAATTATGCTTAGAATCTTTGATACCAATTGTTGGGAATTCAAGGACCACGTATCGCTCGATACCACTTTATATGAAATCAACAACCAAATTGAAATGTTAAAGTTATATGACACAATAATGAAGTATTTGATCACAAGAAAATAAAATAATAGAAGACAAAAAAATATGACAGAAGAATTAAAAGATTTTATTGCACCACAAATAATGAAGATCCTAAAAGTTAGTAATCACTTTTCTCACACCATAAAATTGTATAAAAGAGCCTAATATTTATGGAAACCCGTAGGGGACATCCAAACCTTCCTAATAGAATTGTTAATGAAGTAAGATGCCAAAAATTCGAGTCCAAAACGAAAAAGGAGAGAATAACGTGAAAATCCCTAAACAGACACAAGTGACGCCGCCTCCGGGCGCCCGGGACAAAATAGCAAATAGGGGTGCTGGTGTCGGGCGTTTTGTCCCTCATCCTCTTCTTCTTCTTCTTCTCCAAGCTATTTTTTTAATTCTGAACTCTTCTTCAAATCTAATACTAATTTCTCGACGCCACCTCTAGGTGCCTGGGCCAAAACAGCAAATAGAGGCACCTGCGCCGAGCGTTTTGCCCCTTTTCTTCTTCTTTTTTTCTCTTCATGTTGTTCTTTTCATTCAGAACTCTTCTTCAAGTCTAATACCAATTTTCAATTTCTAATGGGCTTCCAAAATAGAACTTCAACTTGACATAAAACTCCAATAGCATTCCAAACTAATTTTTTCTTGACGTGCATTTCAATTAAAATTCTTCAATTATTTCAACAAGAAATTCTGGTCACACTCAAATTCTAACAAAGTTTGATGTCATAATTAGGAAAAGAAAATCATGTGTAAGACTTCCGTTAAGAAATTAATAAATTATGTGATAGAACATATTTAAGATACTTATAACTAAAATTTATCCTCCTTTAAGAATTTAAATTTTTAATGCAATGATTGGTGTTGAACTTGTGTGTGTGTGTCTATATATATATATATTTATGTGTATATATATATATATATACACAATTATTATTTTTTATTGGGATTATATATAATTTGTACTTTGATACAATAATGGAAGTTGATGGTTGTTAAAAGTTATAGCTTAGAGTTGTTGGTTCTTACGTATAACCACTGGGGCCTGAATACACTTTTACTATGCGAATAATATTGGTTTAATTAACTAAGCAATAGGAATATTTTAAACAGTTTCTAGTTTCATGTTACGTGCAATATACCTTCGCTACTTTCCTCTCTTTTGATTAGAAGTCATTGCTTTAAATAAATTGAATAGCATTTTATGAACAAAAGCCTCTACTTGGAGATTTATTACAAAAAATCAATAAATATTTCATAATATAGACTAGATAAAAAGACGTTACGTAATTGTAATATCTTCTTTTTTTCCCATTAGATATTCTCCGATAGTTTAAACGACATTATTCGACGTGATTTCAAAGATAATAAAGACACTGCATATTAAGTGTAGGTAGCTACCAATTTCTAAATATTAATCCCTAATAAAAGTTTAAAACCTAGATAATATTAATTAATTAATATTTAAAATTAATTATCGTCTAACAGTTCACTAGAAACAATATCTTTAATCTCTCGAAGAACAAAGGTTGTCAAGAAATTATGCAATCAAAACTTCAATAGATGTCCCCTTTGTTTATTATAAATTTATCATCTTTCTAACATTTTAACGATATAATTTAACAACTTAGTTTATCGTAATAATCGTGTCCTCTGATCCTAATCCTTCTACCTTCTTCGCTAAAATGACAATTATCAATTGTTTTTATTGTTCCACGTGTTGTAATAGGAGCCACATAATTTGATCATAACCTTTCAATAAAATAAAAGAAGATTTGTGGTCTTAAAACTCTACTGAATAATCGACACTACACGTTTCTTTTTCATCAAATCAAATCCTACTTTAGAACATATGCATATAAAATGTTTAACAAAATATGACAATTTAGCCAGAAAGCCCAAAATTGCCAACGCAAGGAGCGCATCCGAGCATCGACATGCGACAAGGTTCAAAGAAAGGCAAAAATTATTAATGCAAAATTTTATATATATATATATATATATATACACACACACACTTTTAAACGAAAATGTCAATTTAAACTTGTAGTTGTTTGGCTCTATAACATCATAAGAGGTCAATTTGGCTACGTCTAAAAAAAATGGAGAAATTAATCTTTTATTTGTAGGCAAACAAATCACGAGGAAACTTCGGGACATTCTTAGAATCAAGTCTTTCTTTCTGCCTAACAATCAGTTCTTTAATAACAATTAATAAACAAGTAATGCTTTATAAATAGTAATTTTGTGATCTTTAAACCTAACCTGAAGAAATATAATTGGCACAAACTTGTCAATTTCACATCTTTTAGTGCCTCCATTAGTAGCTTCATTTTTCAAATGTACCACTAACTCGTACTCTTTCTTTACGTTTTGTTTTTCTTTTCCTTTTCGAAACGTGTAAGAGATATAAATATTTTATTTATTTATATTCTTTCTTTGACACGCTCATTTTTTCGAGTAGATTATATTAATTTTTCATCAAAAACTTAACAACACTGACACTATATCAATACTATCTATCTTATTTCATAAATTTATAGGGAAGAGAAATTTATTTGTTTATATATGGCTAAACTAAACCTGTGTTTGATGCACATTAAAATGAAAAGAACGCATTTTTTGGTGATGTAATGGTGAATATATAGTTGAAAAAGAAGGAAAAATTATTGATATGATAAAAAATATTATTTTATTGAATAACACGTGATTGAAAATAAGTAGAAGAATGAGAATGAAAATTATAATGTGGCTCAAACATGGGCTTAATTAAACTTTAGGGAAAAATTGCATGATTCATCCCTAATCTATGGCCTATGCTGCAGGTCGATCCTTTACTTATAAAATGAGACATTTTGATTCTCAATTCTTTTATAATTTTCTTATTAGCCTCCGTTCGGGAAGAATTTATTAAGTATATATATATATATTCAAATGAGCAGTGGATAACTTAATAGTACTTGTATATTCATTGAAATGTGTGATTAAAATTGAAAGTTGGCTATTTATAAATGCTAAAATGTAAAAATATTATATTTTAACGTTATTAAAAAGAAAAAAACAGCCACTTCTTGTGGATTCCATCCAAAAAAGAAAATTTGACTACTCGTATTTTTTTAGATGCACTTGATATGTTAAATTAGACATGATTAAAGATAATAATAAAAAAAAAAATATGTGATGCCCCTATTTGATATACATTAAAATGAAAAGAATGCATTTTTTTGGGTGATGCGATATTGAATATGCGGTTGAAAAATAAGAAAAAATTATTGATGTGATGAAAAATATTATTTTATTGAAGAATGTATGATTAAAAATGAGTAAAAGAACGAGAATAAAAATTATAATATGACTCAAACAGGGCGAACTTTGTCAATTGTTCTCTTCACTTCGAGTGTAAATTAAAATGTCATGAACAGTGCAATTAATGGGCGCGTTTAGCTTCTGCATGATAAACAAGCCAACGCGCCACGAATCACCTCACCATATGAAGCATTTGTTTTATTTTTGGAAGTAAATGAGGATACATTTTTATTGTAACTAGTAATTGATAACATTTTTTGGACACTAGATTGTTTCTCATCAATTATTGTTGTTAAGGAATAAAATACATCATCTAATAAAGATAAAAATATAGAAGAATTTATAAAGATTTGTGTTATTCCTTTTTGTAGGATTGATCTTTTAAGATGTGAGTTATGCTACTTGCACAAAGTTAAATTACAAAATTGGTTTACAAAATACGTGTTGACAACATTTTGGTCAATGATTTAAAGAATTTTTTTGAAATCAATAACCTAGATCTTGCTACATTATTTCGTCAACACACTTTTGTAAACCGCATTTATACAAGTAGCATAGTTGTTAAGATGAAACTCAAAATCTTAATAGAGTATCAGATCTCATAAAAATCCAACAAGTAATTGGAACTGATGTTAACGCATAAAATCTCACATTGAATAAAGAAAAAAATATATACTAACTTATAAAGATTTGAATTACTTCTTTTAATAAGATTGACATTTTAAGATAGAACCCCAAATTTTAATAATTGTGACTCAAGCAACATCCCTTTAAAGAGCTCCCAGTCTTTTCATTGCACACCCAATGTCCAATGAAGCAAAGTGAATTCTTACATTCTTGATAAAAGTCATACAATTCGAGTTTTCGCCAAAACCAAAAGCAATGCCTTGCTCAGTGGAATATGACCGTCCAATTTAATTTAATTAATCAAGTCACAAAAGTGTACCAAATTGAAACATACCTTATTTTTCTCATATCTTATAACAACTAGTTTTCGAAAGAAAAATGTAAGAAATACATGATAGAAACTAACCCATCCATCAAAATAAGCAGGATGGTGACAGACAATCAACTTGTATGACAACATCTTCACATATATGGAGTGCAAGAATTGGAAATAATATACATAAATCAAGATCCAAAACCCTCTCAAGACTATATCAATGTTACGGTATGTTTACAAGTCATAGATGCTACTTATAAACCTTAAAATAGAGTTATAGAAGGATTGAAGTGCTGAAAGCTCTTTAAAACACGAAACAACCTTGAGCCAAATAAACAGCCGCACGAATTGTCGCTCGAGCATCGTTATGTACCAAGTGAGCGGTGACTCTGCCGCTCCAGCGGCAAGCGGCACTAAGCGAGCGCCAACTTCCTTACTTTGAGCATTCGAGCGGGAACAGGCGCTCACAAGATGGAATGCACAAAATTTTTCTTCCCGATACATAATTTGATATTTTCAAGTCCTCTTCACCTAAAACAACAATATCTTATAGAATTTGGGTCACACTTCAACAATCTCCACCTTGACCTTGAATTATTTGAGGTTTCCAAATAATATTTCTTCAATATCTATTCCAAACTGAATAATGTGCCACCAGCATAGTCCCATCTCTTCCACCCACTTAGACACGCAATTTAGGAAGTTTTGGTGAATCTTTTTCTTTTACAATCTCAAAATAGAGAATTACCAAACTCCACCATAAAAAGTATACATGCTTAGAATCAATAATTCTAAGAATTTCAAATCAACTAATGTTGAACATCCTTGCTAAAACATGATGCAACCCCCCATATTTGACTTTTTCGGAAATTAGCCATCAATATAAATTTCGCCTATGTCAAACCATGTCCCCGTGCAAAATTTTGGACCCACAAACAATGAAGCATCATCTATCATAACAACTCATTTTACCTAAAAGATGTCATAAGGATGAATATATTCTTCCCAAAGAAAATCATTCTCTCGTTGAGAAAAGAGACACGCTACCGGGGTGGATCGAGGCCAATTTCTTGTGGGGTCAAAAATTAGAATTCAAAAA
>CAIGRL010277399.1:0-10635 GCA_903798325.1 Fraxinus xanthoxyloides
TTGGGTGTTTTCAAAACAATTTTTCAAAATGACAAAAAGAACATATTTTCAACAATCTCAAAATGGACACTCAAAACACAAAACACAAAATGAATTCAAAACTCAAAACATAAAACTGAAACACAAAGAGAACAGCACCTAAGGGTTACACATAAATTACATTGTTGGCCCTAACTATTAATTTAGTTACTCATAATAATGAAAGAAAAACAAAAAGTATAGAACTCATAATCGGGTTTTGAAATCTTGATCATGGAAATAATTGAATCTTGTATCATGAAGTTTCTTCAACATCAAAAGTCTTCAAACCCTAACTTTTGCTCTTTGATCTTAATGGTTATATATTTTTCTCTCCCTCATATTGTGTAGAACTCCCTCAAAAGTGTTAAAAACTCGTATTTGTACTCCTTGCACGTTTGTGTCAAATGTAGAATTTTTATGAGTTTCAAAACTGGTCAAAATGTGCTCTAGATACACTCAAGCAACACCTCGACACCATAGGAGTGGTGTCGCGACTTTGTATTGTGGAATTTGGTACTGTCTCAGCGCCATGATGGAGCATCAGCGACGCCACCTTTTTCGATGAAAATTTGCACTGCACTTTTGTTAGTATTTTTATTATAAATTTATTCTCCCGATATCCGTTGAGGCAATTCAAATGGGGCTGAAGGTAACTTAAAGGGATAAGACTTTATTAAAAATAGTTTTTTCTAATTCGAACGTTTACTAGGTCAAAAAGTGGTTTCAATCTCGAGTTAAAAATCTAGAACATACTTGTGCGGTTGAAAATTGGTTGTGAAAATATTTTGATCATATTTCACTTCTAATTGCATTCAATTGACCTCTAACATTCTTGAATCTTCATCGTGAGGTCCGACACAACTTTTGAGTTTTTAAACTTTAATCTCCAAATTTTGGATCTTGCCTTTTTCGCCAATGTACGCTTCTTTCTTTCAATTCCACTTCATTTCATTGAGTTTCATCTAAAAAACAAAATATACAATAAATTATGTTATAATTGTTCAAAATAACTATTAAATGTCTATGTTTTTATGTCCAAATAAATGTATAAAAATACACTTATCAGTGTCAAAGCCTGATCACGTGCACGCTTAAGGTAATATCAACTAATCTTGATGCTGGCCAAACATGCTGGGCACTCGATCGTCCAAAGCAATGGGATGGGCGAGGGGTGGCAAACAGTTTTTTCAGCT
This sequence comes from Fraxinus xanthoxyloides, assembly GCA_903798325.1. Classification (NCBI taxonomy): domain Eukaryota; kingdom Viridiplantae; phylum Streptophyta; class Magnoliopsida; order Lamiales; family Oleaceae; genus Fraxinus; species Fraxinus xanthoxyloides. The sequence goes on from CAIGRL010277399.1 coordinate 1,215, forward strand.
TCAGTGGCCTAACTTCAAATGTCCATAATTTTTTTTATCACAACTTCGAATGGTGATTCGTTTCTTGAACTAAACTCCAAATTCAATTATATATATTCTAATGGTATATCATTTGCATAATGTAGATCTTTGTACCAAATGTTATACAATAATTTTCTCACATGTTTAGCATGTAGGTTCCTCCCTTGTTTTCAATTTTTTGGTACATTTATGTCAAAACATCATTCATTTTGCATTAATCATCTTCAAATTTAGGGTTTAACCTATAAACACGATATATACACGCATATGAGTAAAAAATCCGTTCAAATAATCAAATATTGAATAGAAGTAATTGCATAGGTAAGAATACGTATCAAAACACTTAAAAAAAACACAAACAAACACACAATTTAACCCTCACAAGGACTCGTTATCTACGTTTTTGCTTTAATTAAAACTAGCTCTAATAAAAGAAAACACACAATTGATTTTTTAAGTTGATTTTTACCATATTTAATTATCATCGAAAACAGTCAACAATTTCAATTAGCTTATTCAATGCTCACTGTCTCTATGTGGAATAATGTTATCTAGCACCTGTGGTGTTGAACACTAATTTAGATGTCAAATATCATATATCTTATTAAATGGATCATAATTTCTTATTTTTAATTAAACTTGTAATTTAATATTACTAGTATTGTCACCTAGATTTTCAGTTGTATTAAATAACATTACTCCTCTATTTGAGAGTTAACTCTACCGAGATGGGATTGGATTTGATAAACTTTGTGGCAGGTTTGCCTCTTTCAGGATCGTCTAGGACTCTATATTACAATGAAAAATCTTTAGTATTGAGAATCTAAAACGAAAGAAGATGCTTCCATCAACAAATCTCATTTCTTCTGAATTGATATTTAACCATAGAACCAATGGTTCTTTGCGGCGAAAAAAATTGTAGCTGTTTTCCAACAATTCTGATGTGTTTCCCTGTGGTGTCTGCTGAAATAAAAATTGCATATCAACATAAATATTAGATACTAACGAAACTAACTAAAAAAAAAAAAGGAAAATCATTTACTTCTCATTGTTGTATAGAAACCTGTCCAAGTTGGCAGTGGAGTGCAGCAGGAGAGGAGAAAATTAATTTCATCCTCTAATTTAGAAACATAAATACAGAACACTAATTTCATCTTTGTTCTAACTATAACATAAAACGAGAAGAAAAAGAAAATGCACACACAAAAAAGAAAGAAAGAAAAAAGACGATTTTATGGTCCATCACCATCAGTGTCTTCGTCTTCGTCTGCAGTCTCATCCTCGTCTTTCTCTTCATCTTGGTCACTATAATCCATGCACATTATTGCGTCGTCCAAAGAGAAGATGGAAAAAAACATAAACAAGAGCCTTAAAAATCCACTCTTCAACAGAATCCGCTACTATCTTGTTCACCATCTTTATCACCAGCATCGTTATAAGTAACATTAAACTCCTATGTAAACAAAGAAATTGTTGAAGTGAAAAACAGGTTCATAGTAAGATTAAACATATCGAATCTCCATCCAAAACCCACATAACAAAGAAGTTATTTCACGACCAAAAATATTGTCATTTGCAGTCTAACAGCCAATATTGTACGAATAACAAATATATGACAATAGATAAATATTATCGATAACCAACTTTCTACGTCCCAAGATTGATACAATTTTTAGTCCATGTCGTGTATAGTAATTTTATTTGCGAGAACTCGATGTTCATGAAATTGAACTGTCTGCATGTGCATTTCTTTGGAGTTCATAAGTTACGAATGACAATATAAGTATATAAAGAAGTATGGCCATCCAGTAATTGGTACCACTTCTTTTTCAAAAGGAAGGCAAAGCTAAACATTCCCGGAAAGGACAGAAATTAGTGTTCTTTCCCGGATAAGTTATCACCGAGTCAAAACTATGAAATTGATTTGTGTAATAATTGACGGAAAGTTGATTCCGAGATAGACAATCATACCTCTTAATTTTCTAGCCACAGTTTTGGCAGAAAAAGATGTATTTTCTTGAGTCGCTGCTTATATGAAGCCTTTCAATGCTCAACAATTTATTGGTTTTCAATGGGAAAAAACACAGGTTGACTCCGACTCCAATGTTCATGTTTTCGAAAAAGCATTCATCATTCAGGGTACAAATGAACAGTAAATCCATTTTGTCCATAACGTTACACCAGTCAATCCAATATTGATTAATACGTATTGATGGAACACTACTTGAAAGCAAGAAAGAGGTTGGGCCCCCAACCTATGAGAAATAGAGCAAGTAGGTCCTCATCCTTCAATTTATAGCAATTGAGTCATCAACCTTTAAACTTTGTACAAATGTCCCCAGCATTTAGTTTCTGTCCTTGGAATACTACAAAGTCAGTTTTTTTTTGTTAAAAGGGCCACTTTACTTATTTTAAATAAACCAAAAATAATAAAAAAACCCCAAGGTTTAGGGGTGTAGGTCTTCTTAATTCTTTTCTTTTCTTTTTCTTTCATTTTAGATTGGCAATTTTTTTTTTATTATTATAAATCAAAATAAGGGTATAATGGTTTCCCAAAGAAAAAATGACTTTAAAAGGCTGAAATGGACGTAATCGTCTATTGGGGACCCATTTGCTACAGAAATGAAATAATGAGGATAGCTACAAACTGAAGATTGAGGACCTACTTGCCCTATTTTGTTAAGGTTTGGGACTGCATCTGTAATAAGTTCAAGTGCGTTGCAAATATCAGTTATAGAGACAAAATGAAATCCAAAACTCAGGAACTTCAACTGTCACTGCCTCCAAGTCTCAGCAACCGGTGAATGATAAAAGTATCACACTTCTTAAAAACTCAACACCTAATGTCACAAGAAAATTTTAATTTCCGTAAGGGAAAATGAAACTATGAGCATGAAATTGACATTATTATCTCATGGTCGAATTTTTTATGCAAAAAGTTCTTCTGGATTCTAGAGTACAAGAGTTGAAAATCAAGCTTTTAGTCCATTGGATCTGTCTAAACTCAATTTAGAAATGCAGCCTCAATCAGCTCAGATAGTAGAATAGAGACAACGATACAGTTAGAGAAAAAGGTGGTGTTCAAGTCGATAAGACATAATTCTTGTTATGAAATATTGTAGTGAGTAAATGTATAAAGCAAAAGATGAATACCCGATGAGCGGCATGGCCATTTTCATGATGTACCAGATAACTATGCCAAACAAACCAATGATGATAAAGCCCAAGATTACATCACCTCCATTATTTACATTTCTGTCATGCCCAGGTACAACCTACACACGTCAAAAAGGTTGCAGATGTAATTTATCAACATACAACACAGACAAGATTACCTAGAACTGAATCTGAACTGAACCAGCCAGTTCAGTCCGGCTCTATTTGATTTCAGTTTTTTTAATTGAGAACCAGACGGTGCTATCTGGTTCTTGAGATTTATTTTTAAACCAAACTCCAACTACCCTACCCGAAATTTTTAATTTTTATTTGTTGAATTCTGACTGGTTACTGCATTGAACAACCCACAACTAGTCAACATGCAGAATCCCAATCATTAAAAGAAATAAGAAAATCAAGAATCTCCAACCAAAATTTCTTTCTCCATTCCAAATTCTTGTTTTTTATGCAGCTCGATTTAATGAGGTAAAATTTATATTTCGTACTCTACAACTCAGACGTATCTAATAGTATATTCTGTTGACAGAGTTTTTTATTCTTTTATAAATTGATGAAAAAAAAAATTATTGTTGGAAGATTTTCCATTTTGTTTCTAAAGGGACAACAGCCAGATCCTTTATCATTTCTGTGCTACCTACTCATTTTCCTGTGTGCTTGTGTCTGCATGTTTGAAAACATCCCTGTCCCAGAAAATATCAGTGAGAGAATTACTTAATTCCTCAAATATGTGTCCTCTGTATTTGTATTCTTTCTTTCCATATAAAATTATTTTGTTTTCAATCAAATTACGGAAAAAATTCTCATAAGCTGACCTTTCTTCTTTAAGTGTTGAGTCTGTGGATGTGCAACGGAGTAGCGCAGATTAGAGAATTTATATGAATAATCATGCAGGGGCTGTTTCGTAAAAATGCACATACATGCTTGCAGGATCGAAGTATGGAAGTGTTTGGACAAGGTGAATATTGTATGGTTGATAAATTGGTTCAACGAGATTTTAAATGTTGGATGAATCGAAGAAGAGTGTCAAATATGTTTCTAGAATAAGAGAGATATTTAAGAATATAGAATTACAGAAATTCTAAGCTCATGGAGGTATACTTTGAAATTATGGAAGAGAGTTTTTGAGTACGAATTAAGGTGTGATTCAAAGGTATCAAATTATCAGTTTGCTATATGTCAGTGATATCTACTTTGGGAGCTTTTTAACCGCTTAGGAGATTCATGCAGAAGTACAAATAAAACCTATGGTAGGGCGCCAAGGAAAGTGTTAATGATGGGTGCTATAGAGAGAGAACTTATGTAAGATATATCAACATGAGAATGAGATGTGGTGGCAGTTTGTAATAAAAAAATGTCGATCACTATAGGCTTTGCACCAGGGTATTGTCTCAAGTCCTAATATGGACGAGTCTACAAGACATTTCCTAGGTGAAGTTTCTTGTTGCGTATTATTCGCAGAAAAATTAGTTTTTGTTGATGAAACTAGAAAGGAGTTGAATGGCAAGGAAGAAAAGGCTTTAAGTTAAGTAAAACCAAGATGCTCTGCAATGTCATTTAAGTAAACAGTTCATTTTTCAGAAGTTTTAGTTCAGTTATTGTCAAAGAAACTATAAATTGAAGATGGTGAAATGCATATGATTCAAGCGGGTTTAGATGAAATGATAAATTACTAAATGAATTCTGTATGATAAGAAGACCTCTATAAAGTTAAAATGTCATTTCCATGAAATAATTGTTTCAGATTAAGGTACTGAGTGTTTAGCTATTACAAGACAAAATTTCACAAGATGAAGTAGCGGAAATGAGGATAATCAAGATGAATATGAGCAGGCGCACTAGGACAGATAAGATGATAAGAAACATGAACATTTAGTAAAAGGTGAAGATGGTCAGATTAAGAACATATCGAAGGAAGGACTATTTAGGTAATTGAAGCATGTCATGCATGAAAGGGACTCTTGATCATTATAGCAATATAATCTCAAAAGGACAAGTTTCAAGAGGGATGGTATACCAACAAAATCTTTACATCTATAGATTTTGCATGGTATCAACAAAATGTTGTACTAACCCGCCAAATCCAACAAAGATGCATAATGAAAAGTCTACTTTTTTCCAAGAGGATGCTAATTAAAACAAAAAGAAATAAGTTTCAGTAAGAAACAACCTCGGGATTATTTGAATTTCTTGCTTCCACGGCTGATACATTCCGTATAGAACCTTCTTCTGATGTAACTGACTTTGTTGATGGTGGATGTGGCTGGAATACATACTCCACTCTAAGTTTGCACTCTTCAGCCTTGTTGAACTATAAAAAATAAAAATTTCAATCCATACTACTCTGGAATCATCACATAAATAAATGCTCCTCCTTTAGGTAATCCGCTTCTAGCTTCCTTTCCTTGCTTTTGAAGCAGGAACAGCAATTGCGATGCTAGAAGGGGACAATAAAGCTCTAACAAGAAACACACAAACAAAAAATACTAATATATAGATTCTACCAATCAACTACCATGTCCGCAGTGATGTCTTTTGTGGTTGCAGCAGAATTTGCAACTGTACTCTGAATTAGAAACTTATCACTGCATTTCATATCAGGAGGAAACCTATTCTGTGTTCGCATTTTCACTACATATAAAAGAAAATAATTAATAAAGATCCTGCAATTAATCAGGGTTAAACTACGACGATGTTAATTCAAATTTTATATGATAAGTTCTCGGTGGAAGTTTAAAAAGATTTTAAACACTTCTGAATTCTTTGGGCTTCACCAAGCTCATAATTAAGCATTCAAAATAATACAACAGGGGGTAAAAGATCCAAAGTCGATTCTAAATATGTTGGCCTTCATGGAATAAAGACAACTATTATGCCAGACCAAAGAAAGTGGAAAGTGATTGCATAACTACCTGTGATATCACAAGTTGATCGTGGCAAAACAAACCCCTTGATTGGTATAACACAATACTTCTTCGTATTCGTAGTCTTGACCTAAATAAAAGTAAAGGATTATCTTCAGACAAGCCAAAGAAAAGAAAACCATAAGAAAGATACTGAAATAATGAATTCGACTGGAACTGAAGGCACAGTTAGAAAAAAAAATGTCAAGAAACATTCACATACATTTTAGAATAAGTCCTCACTATAGCAACAGAAACTTACCTTGAAAGCAATGCGATTCTCAGTTACATTTGACAACTGAAACGAACAAGAGAGCTCCTTGTTCAGTTCAACTGATAAGAACCAAGGTAAGTGAGATATATAGTTAATAGAAGAAAATAAAGCTCTGGAGAACATGGTGGAAAGCTTCAATCAGCTTACACAGAAATTGGAGCTCTGACGGTTTGACATCAAGAAGCTTCCTCACTCTTGTCTTTTTATTTCCACAACAGGTACACAGATAGATATTCAGGGAATGGAGGCAGACGATCAATGAAAATTCCGCATAAGGAACAGATGATTTAACAAGAAGATTTGCAATGCAATGCCAACTTTTAACTTGTAGTAAATTAAAGGAACTGATTGCCCGTCTGAGTTAAGTTAGTACATGTTTTATCTGTCCTAGGCCTTACATGTGACAGCACTCTTAAATTTCTGGCAATATTCTAAACCAACTAAGTGCATGTTTGCAAAGCTTATATTATAAATTAAGCCGGTCAAACACACTTTTTACCCCACATTCTATGGACCCACAACTTATTACCCACTTTTTACCACATTTTTTAGGGACCCGCTGCTTAAATTAGGCACTCCCAAAAATGCAATAAATGAAACAAGGATGAAACCCAGTGCAATTGAAACTCACCAAAGGCCCAAGAAACAAAGAGAAGATAAAAGTGTGCAACGCCTATACTAGGAAATGAAAATGGAATCACCCAAAGACTGGATAGATAAGATAATAATTTCCACTAGTACAATGTAAGTTGTTAGTCTGATGTCGGAAACAGCATTTGATCAATATTTATGATTAAAAGTTACACAAGAAGAAATTGTTGTACTTAACCAATAAGGTCTAAAGCTTTAGGAATATAGCTGAATTATGTGGGGAACATAAACCAACTAAACCAAAACAATGCAACATAGTTTAAGAGACTATTAACAAACTGCGAACTCTTGAATAGTGGTCAACATAAACCATAAATTTCTATTTAGCTGCTATAAATAGCAAAAATATCATAAAACACCTGTCTTAAATAGAAGTGTATTCATAAGTATCCGATATTGTAGATCTCATGGCGACTCAATGTTAATATTTTAATTTCCAGAATTGTCTTTTGTGTCAGTGTAATAGTTAGTTACCCCATGAACTATTTCTGTAATTTGCTTAAAGATTTATCATATAGATGTTCGAAATCTAACTTTTTCAAGGGATATGAAGAATTCATAGAGTTTCATTTCGTCATTTGATCTTCATACTTGTTGTTAACTTCACCTAAAGTAATGCCATAAGGACATTTTCTATTATTTTCAAATTTTTCGGGAACTTGATTACTGTTATTATTGTTGAAGAAAACACATTTTATATTCAGTGATCAAATACAAAAACCAGACCAGAGAAGCAACTCAACTCCGCTCACAAAAATGTATACATGCATATTCACCTGCATGAAAGTCAAACACGAGAGAATGTCCACTTCTAAAATTTTGTCACGAGTATACATATATATATTCTTGTAGCCTAATTAACATAAATAGAACTATCAATAGCTACAGTTGCTGGAAAATGCACGAAGAACAATAAAAATAAAGCATCCGAAGCTCGGGAAAAACAACCTGGAAACATCAGTAATCAAATAAGAACTTACAGATCCAACGGGAACGGATGATGGAATTTGGGGCACGATATTGTAAACCACATCCAGTTTGCACTTTTGAATAGGATGTCCTTCCTCATTGAACTACAATGTAAACATGCCAATTCATGAATCAAATACAGCTGCTTTAGCAATCACGTTCACTTAGCTTATATTTCAAATAAAGGGTTCTTTAAAATATAAGTTCACCTTTTCTAATGCTTTCTGAAACGGTGCTTGAAGATATACTCTTGAAAAGACCAAGACCGGTTTTGTTAAAGAGTTCTTTAATTTTAAAGTGAAGTTAAAACCGTGCAAAATCGTTTCTTCTTCTTCCATTTCTTTCTGATAAACAGGAAAACTGTATACGCAAATATTCTTAAACTGAAAGGCTAAAAATGGGAAACAGGGCCAGATTTAGATGAACTCGCTTGATTATTAACATGATATAATTACCAATCTTCTAACGTCTTCGATAGTTGCGCCAGAACTTGCTACTGCGCTCTGAATCTGAAACTTGTCCTTACATTGCATGCTAGGAGGAGCCTCCTTCCGGCTTTGCATTGTTACTGCAAAACGTATTTTATGAAAACACGTATTTTATGAAAATAAGAAATAATCAAAATGTTGGATACTGCAACTCTAATCAGAGATCACAGAGATTTCATACTCTATTTGTCGACTTTTGGGGCTTCTAGTGATTTCAATAAGGATAAAAAGGTCGAATTTGCATGTTTGATGTAATAAGTGGGCAGGAAAGCCCATCTTTTTTTTTTCTTCTATCTATTTATCTCAGCAACAAAGAGTTGCAACTTCACAACTAACCAAAAACAATACCAATGAAATAACAACCTGTGATGTCTAATGTTGTTCTGGGTGAAATAATTCCAATATTGAGTTGAACCCAATACTTTGTAGGATTAGTTGTCATAACCTGAAAATAGAATCACATTTAATCAAAATACCAAGAACATATGAATGACAACATATTCATATAGATAACTCAATCAGCAGCAAACTCGAAATAAATTTGGGATCGGCTGTATATAGATAATCCAATCAATGTATTTACCTTAAAAGCAACATGTTTTTGGGTCTTATTTGACAACCGAATTGAACAAGATGCTTGCTTATTCAGCTCAACTTCAAACCCCAAAAAACAAAACAATAATAATAAGGGACAACCAAACAGTAATTGATCACACCCCATAACCAAATCAGAAGAAATTGAAAACTTACATTGGAAAGTAAGCACTGGAGGCTCGATCTTAAGAAGTTCTTCCGTGCTCATTCTTTTTCGAAAATCTTAACAATAAAATCTGTTTTCTGTGTTAAAGAACAAACGAAGGAGGAAGGGAGAAGGATTTGTAGATTGAACAAGCATTGAAATGGAGGAAGGAGCAGAAGAAATTTACCTAACGACATTTTTA
>CAIGRL010277414.1:0-16852 GCA_903798325.1 Fraxinus xanthoxyloides
GTAGAATAATGCTAAAACTGTCACTGTTAAACTATCTAACTCATGGTCTTCCCCTCAACTTCATTCAACCCTTTCAACTTTCAAGTGAAAATCCCATCAGAACTTCCACTTTTCATTCTTTATTGAAATGCTTTATATAACTTTTATTGATTATTTGTTCATACTTTTAATCTGTACGACACACTTCTTCAACCATAGCTAACAAAATGGCTTTTCTGAAACAGTTTTTGTTTCTTCTGAAGTTCTGCTTCTTCATCAGTTTAGTGCAATTTGCGAATTCTTCTAACAGGGATGCTGCAATTTTGCTCGGGGTCAAGAACAGCCAACTCGATGACCCGTTAGGAAAACTCGACGACTGGGTCGGGACAACTCGGAATGCTCCGTGCAACTGGAATGGAATTTCCTGTGACCCCCGCACTCTGGATGTGGTTTCCATTAATCTCTCAAACTTTAATGTTTCTGGAAATTTTCCGGCTGATTTCTGCCGGATTTTATCTCTCCAGAACCTCGATCTCTCCAACAACAGTTTAGTGGGTCCCGTTACGTCTGATTCCATCTCTCTATGTTCTCATCTTCAGTCTCTCAATCTCTCNTTTTTGTTTCTTCTGAAGTTCTGCTTCTTCATCAGTTTAGTGCAATTTGCGAATTCTTCTAACAGGGATGCTGCAATTTTGCTCGGGGTCAAGAACAGCCAACTCGATGACCCGTTAGGAAAACTCGACGACTGGGTCGGGACAACTCGGAATGCTCCGTGCAACTGGAATGGAATTTCCTGTGACCCCCGCACTCTGGATGTGGTTTCCATTAATCTCTCAAACTTTAATGTTTCTGGAAATTTTCCGGCTGATTTCTGCCGGATTTTATCTCTCCAGAACCTCGATCTCTCCAACAACAGTTTAGTGGGTCCCGTTACGTCTGATTCCATCTCTCTATGTTCTCATCTTCAGTCTCTCAATCTCTCTTCCAATTATTTTGATGGGGACTTGCCGGAGTTTTCGACGGAGTTTTTGAACCTGACCATTCTAGATTTTTCATTTAACAGTTTTACGGGTGGAATTCCTGAGACTGTCGTCAACTTGCCAAATCTCCAGGTTTTATCTCTTTTTTCGAATCTGCTCGATGGGTCAATCCCTGAGATTTTATCAAATTTAACTGAGTTGACTCGCTTAGAACTGGCTTATAATCCTTTTAGGCCTAGTACACTGCCTGAAAACATCGGACGACTGACAAAACTTCAAAACTTGTGGTTACCTCTCACTAATCTTATGGGAAAGATTCCCGACTCTATTGGGAATCTTGTTTCTCTTAAAAACCTGGACCTATCGAACAATAGTGTTACTGGAAAAATCCCAGAAAGCATTGGTGGATTAAAAAGCGCGGAACAAATTGAACTGTATAGGAACCAACTATCTGGAGAATTGCCAGACGCATTCTTGAATCTTACTTGTTTACTTCGATTCGATGCTTCGGAAAATAAGCTTACTGGAGAGATACCTGAAAGTCTTGCAAGTCTGCCCCTTGAATCGTTGAATCTCAATGATAACTCTTTGGAAGGTGCAATTCCAGATATTTTAGCCTTAAACCCGAAGCTTAACAAGCTGAATCTATTTATTAACAGATTTTCTGGTTCTTTACCGGGTAATTTGGGTATGAACTCAGAATTGGAAGTTATTGATGTTTCTAATAACAATTTGGATGGCCCATTGCCTCAGAATTTATGTTACAGAAAGAAGCTTCAGCGTTTGGTACTTTTTAATAATCGAATTTCAGGTTCAATCCCAGATTCATATGGAGAATGCAGTAGTTTAACGTACGTGCGTATTCAACACAATGAACTCTCTGAAACTGTGCCTGAGGGATTCTGGAGTTTCAGTGGACTCGAACGTCTTGAGATCAGTGATAACAAATTGGAGGGTTATATTCCGCCTGCGATTTCCAATGCAGAAGGCTTAACACAATTAGTGATCTTTGGCAACAATTTTTCTGGCAATTTGCCTTCAGAAATTTGTGATTTACATGAGCTTGCTATTGTGGATTTAAGTATAAACCGGTTTTCTGGTGAGTTGCCTTTGTGTATCATGAATTTGACGAAGTTACAAAGGTTTGACATAAAGAAGAATATGTTCACTGGTGAAATCCCGAAAACTATTAGTCTTTGGAGGGAGCTCACAGAGTTGGATTTTTCTCACAATCGATTTTCCGGTGTAATTCCAGCCGAGTTAGGGAGTTTGCCGGTGTTAACGTACTTGGATCTTTCCTGGAATTCGCTCTCAGGAGAAATTCCGAAGGAGCTGACTAAGCTGAAGCTTAACAAGTTTAATATCTCAAATAATAGGCTTGAAGGGAAAGTGCCACTTGGTTTCAATGCAAAGTTTTATCTCTCAAGTCTAATAGGCAACGTGGATTTATGTAGCCCAGATCTGAAACCACTTCCTTCTTGCTCGAGATCCAAACCCGTTAGCTTGATGTTGGTTGGGATATTATCAGTACTTGCATTGATACTTACTGGTTCACTTCTTTGGCTCCTAATCAAGACCAAGAAGTTTGTTACATTTGGAAGTAAAAATAAGCAGTTTTGCAATATCATCTCTTTCCAGCAGGTTGGGTTCAATGAAGAAGACGTGTTGACCTCTTTAACCAATGAGAACCTTATTGGGACTGGGAGATCAGGTCGGGTTTATCGAGTCAGGTTGAAGAGTGGATTGACCGTGGCAGCCAAGAGGTTCTGGGAGGTGGGGCGGCTACCAGAATTAGAGAGGGTGTTCCAGTCAGAGGTGGAGACATTGAGTCAAATTCGACATGCTAACATTATTAAATTGTTGTTTAGTTGCATGAACGAGGATTTCAAGATATTGGTGTATGATTACATGGAGAACGGGAGTTTGGGAGATGTATTGCATGGGGAGAAGGGTGGAGTATTGTTGGACTGGCCTAGGCGGCTTGCTATTGCACTTGGGACTGCTCAAGGGCTTGCCTATTTGCACCATGATTGTGTGCCCCCCATTGTGCATCGGGACATTAAGTCCAACAACATATTGCTAGACAAGGAATTCAGGCCGAAATTGGCTGACTTTGGTTTGGCAAAGACAATGCATCAGGATGGGGATGACGGTGAGCAAGTCATGTCTCACGTGGTTGGCTCTTACGGCTACATTGCACCAGGCAAGGCTCTCTGTTCTTTATCTTATAGCCATTTTCTTAACTGAAATGTATTTTAACTTGACTTTATGTTGCAACAAAAATGTGAATATACTGTAACAAATTGTATATAGCTCTAGCATTCCTAGGATGACATTGACAATATATTTACTTTTGACATAACAAATTGCAGAATATGCTCACACAATGAAGGTTACCGAGAAGAGTGATGTGTATAGCTTTGGGGTTGTGCTACTGGAATTGATATCCGGTAAATGTCCTAATCATTCCTCGTTTGGTGAGAACAAGGAAATTGTGAAGTGGGTAACAGAGACTGCATTTTTATATCCAGAACAAGGAAACGAAAATGTTGATGGCAGCATCAATATTGTCTGTTTGGATCAGATATTAGATATTCGGGTGATTCCATCTGCAATTGAATATCAGCAGGTAAATAGGATTCTGAATGTGGCTTTATCGTGCATTTCAGAATTACCTGCAAACAGGCCCTCCATGAGAAGAGTTGTCGAATTACTCAAGCTCCATCCCTCAGCTCATATGAAGTAAATCTTTTGGCAGCCAGTAAAAAATTCAGACTAGTTAGGATTAGGCTAGGACTTTTGTTGCATTGAAAATTCATCAAGCCAATTTGGATCCCTGGTACTGAAATATTTTTGATCCGGCTTATTAGTGAGGTTTTATCTGTTAATGTTTTTCATGTTTGCAGAGTCGATTTAGCAGAGAATATAATTTCTTGATCTTAAGCTTTGAGCTGATCCACTTATTTATCTATAGGTTTCTATAAAGTAAGTTGAAATGTTGGAAGTGATGAAATTATGTGACTACTTTGCATGTTGCGATTATATTTTTTCAATTAGAACTTTTTCTTGACAAGAAATAGTAATTAGTGTGTGGATAAAATTACAATTTACAAGTCAGAGAAATGTTACATCTACAGTCTTTTTATACATACATTTTGATAGCCCTCTCACATGGAGGTGGGACCCGCGATTGTGGGCTACACCCCATGTGAGAGGACTGTCAAAATTATTGTACAAAAGGCTGTATATTTCAGTCTTTTCCTTAAAACTATAATGTGATTGAAATGAGTAGTAATTAAAATTAAAGATTAAATATGGATAATGTGTATTTCATGTCTGTCTAAAATTCTTAAAATATGTCGTGCAGTTTCGGTTGAAAACGAACTTTAATTGTTAATTTTATACTTTGGTTAACAAAATATAAAACTATGAGCTAAAAATGCAATCTTTAGAATGATTTGATATCATGGGGACAAATTTGAAACATGGATGTATGCCAAAAAATCTTTGAAATGGAAAAGCGCAAGCAATTTTGGATGATCGCTGGAGTGGTCCAAAATTACATTGCAAAATAACACTCCATACAAAATGTGAAATCTTAAACACGGGCCTAAAGAAATGGCTCTGATACGTTAAAATGATTGAATAGCTAGGCAAAGTGTTAATCAGCAAATCCTTCGTGATTACAAATCATCGACTGAGAAAATATTATAAATGTCACTTGGCAACTGCGTCATGGTTGTTACCTTCGGTTTCAGAGTCTGGAAGAGTTCCCAGGTCGATGCGAGCTTCTTTCTCTTCTTGAGGAAGTGACGAACTGGAGGAATCGTTTTCATCATGCACAACAGAATCAGCATTTACATTTGAGCCTGGAGATGCCTCCTTATTTAATGAGCTTGAAGAATCCGAAGAATCTTCAGATTTATTTTTGCCTGAACCCATACCATCACTACCAGCCTTCAGTTGTTCGACTGGGTTATCACCCTCACTTCCAGCTGACGTTGCAGAATTGTTTTCCGTACCTTCAGCAGTCTTCGTATCTCCGTTTTGTCCATCAGACACAACAGATTCTGTTTTGTCAGAAGAAACTTTTGAATCTCCATTTGCCATGTTCACAGTCTCAATTGCTGAGGTTTGATTTGAATCAGAACCCGATTTCTCATTCTCGGTGTAGTTTTTCTCAGTTTGCTCATTTCGTGTCCCATCTTCGTGAGGAACAACGTTGTCCGGTGTTTTGCTTTCTTTTTGAATGGAATCAGAGGTAGAGTTATCATTAACTTGATCTTGTTCCTTAACTTCAGATGTTCCTCCTGAAGAATCAGGGTTATGCCCTGAATCTGCGTGTTCATCACTTGTGCCTTCAGTGGCCCCCACATTAGAATTATTTTTCTCAATTTTCCCACTATCTTGGTCATTTGAGCCCACTTCATTCTCGTTTCCATTGGTTGCCTCGGAATTATTCTTTTTAATTTCCTCTAACTCATTTTGTTCCGTGTTTTCAGATTTCTCCTCCCCAATTAAATCAACATTGCTAACATTCTCGTTTTTTTGAGAATTCTGAACCTCACCAACAGAGACGTTTTCTCCCTTTGGATTCTCCTCCCTCACCTCATTAGTCTCGTCAGTTCTGTCATGAGTCTCACCCTCAGAGGAACCTAATTTGTCAGTTCCACCACTTTTTTCCTCCTCAGCTTTGTTGTTTCCTTCCATATCTTTACTATCTTGTCCATTGTCCCCACCATTTCTCTCTTCTGTCCCTTTATTTTCACTTTCATTCTTCTCGTCTTGTGTATCTCCCTTATCTTCAGTCCCGTTCTGTGTTTCTTCACTTGCTTTCTCCTCCTTTCTCTCGTTCGCTTCCTCCATTTCTTCATTTCCCTTCTCTTTGCTCTCCGTCGCTTCCTTTGCCTCTTCATTTTCTACCTTTTCACTATCCTTGTCAGTTTCTGCTTCGTCTTTTTCCTGATTTCCCTTTTCTTCATTACTCACCCCTTCATTTTCATTATTCATGCCCTTCTCTTCT
The DNA here is from genome assembly GCA_903798325.1 of Fraxinus xanthoxyloides. Taxonomy (NCBI): domain Eukaryota; kingdom Viridiplantae; phylum Streptophyta; class Magnoliopsida; order Lamiales; family Oleaceae; genus Fraxinus; species Fraxinus xanthoxyloides. The sequence goes on from CAIGRL010277414.1 coordinate 5,983, forward strand.
GTCATATCCTGTTCTCCGTTCTTCTCTTCACCTTCTTTATCTTCACTTCTCTCTCCACCTTGTTCTTCACTGCTTCTTTCACTCTCTTCTTCCCCAGTGTCCTTCCCTTCACCATCTGATCTATGGCCGTCTTCATCCTTCTCTTCAGAGACTTTCCCGTTGCTATCTTCAGCCTCATTATTTTCCTTCTCCCCATTCAAATCTTCTTTTTCTTTCTCAGTTTCCTCTGTCCTCTTTTCTCCATTTACGGAAGCCTCTCTATCCTCACCTTCTTCTATTTTTTCTCGATCCTGCCCTTGATCCTCTGGCTTGTTTCCATCATCAAAGTGCGTCCTCTCCTCTTCTTGCTCTTCTATCTGTTTCTCGTCTTCAATGTCTGTTTCTTCATGCCGAGGTTGAAGATCCTTTCTCCCCAACTTGATAACATCTTTCCCATCCTTTACCTTCTCTGAAATTCTTGTCGTTTCTTCATATGATGCCTTCTTGTTACGGGAGTGCTGCACTTGGTAAAGCAGCCAGATGCAGACTCCAAGAACTACACATAATTGGAGAACATGCTTCACTTTAAATCCTTTGTTTCTCTGGTTTCGACGTGGTGATTGCTTAAACATGATGATTTTCCGTAACTCTTATCTCGTATGCGAGATTGAATTAGTGCCTAAGAAACTCAAAATTCCAAATGTGTTCCAAGTTCTATCAAATAAAGAGATAAAAATGTCAAAAACAATTATGTATGAGAAATTCGAATTTCAAAAGTAATTTGCAAGAGCAATTAAAAAATCTCAGAGAAATTAACCTAAGAAGAACAAGACAAATGGAAATATAGTTGCCATTAGACTGTTAAGTAACCCACGATCTTAAATTAGTAAAGGGCATAGACACAGATCAAATCGGCCTCAGTAAAATTAGAGAAAAAAAACAAGGTAATTACAATAAGGATAAAGAATGCTAAACACTAATTCTCTAATTTCCCATTGCAACCAAATTATTAATTCAATATCAAGAACCCTACTTCAATATGCCAGAAAACTTCCAAAGAAGAGCCAGACCACAAGTTTTTACCATTTCCGAATCCCATCAACCCAAATGAGAAAATGGAAATAAATGATTGAAATGAAAAAGTAAATGAGCAGTGCCCAACCATAGCAGATCTGCACTTCTTTTACACAATTAATGCCCATACATGAATTCTTGGCCAGGACATTAAACTTTAGAAAAATCAAAAAAATCATACCTTATTCCCGCGGATGATGATCGATCGATCCCAGTTGAACTGATGCAAAAGTGGGCCCTTTAAAGTAAAAATCTTGACTTATGGTTAGTTTCCAAGAAAAGGTGAACACCTATAACTTACAATGCATTTTGCTTAAATACACTAAGCAATTGGAAGGTTCTTGAAATTGAAGGATATGGGCTGGTGGGTGTGAAGTAGATTTTCCAAAGGTTAAATGAAACTTTCAAAATGGGGTAAGAAAATGCTTCTTCAAACTCTGATAGGTTTTAGATCTGAAATGAGAAATCTTTATCATGTATGTATGTACACACATATGTATAGTGGCACTTGTGTGGAGAATGGATAGTGTAGAGAGTCAAGAGACGCGCCTGGTTACAATTATATCTTGACATTGAGCAATATTTGGTGTACATAATTTGCACAGAATTTTTTTACACACACAATGGGAGGAACATGGCCTTGCACAGATTTTTTTTACGCACACACACAATTGGAGGAACATGGCCTGCTTCACAGGTCACTGTCATGTTACACACATGGGGAGCCACATTTTTTTAATACAAGGGGGTGGGGCCCACCGCTACAGTGAGGGCATGCAAGGCCCCTATGAAAAAACTGTCTGTACGTAGGGCTTAATTCCAAAAGAGTCGTGCTATATATACAATCGAGGTTGACAATCACTCACACGTGGGGGGTTCGCTTTTTTATTTTTAAGTTTTTTAAATATGCGGACCTCGCACGCATGTGAGAGGTTGTCAATCTCGATTGTACAAGTAGAATTATCCATCCCAAAAACAACGTATTGAATCAAGTTGGCCGCATCTGGAAGACTTCTGTAAGGATTTATTTTGTACAAATGGTTTTGGCCCTTTGACATTTCTAGGTTGAAGGTGTTTCAACGCCATAGGTGTAGATGCGTTTGATCATTCAATTGAATACCGTGTCATTTAAAACATGAATAATGCTAGAAATTTTCTGTTCATGGTGGGTATAATAAATATATTCATCGCTAATGTGGTAAAGTCACGTCAGCAATCAATTCTATATTTTTTGACAATACAACGTTAAATTATTAAACATTGTATGCACTTGTCAGCGATGGACAACATAACTTTACCCACCATGGATAGGAAATTATTTCTATGTTATGCTTAATTATATAGATAAAGATATTTGTACATAAAAAAATTACTGAATTGTTTACCTCCTCTCACATGCATGCGGACCCTACACGAATTAAAAAAATCCCAAGATGTGATCCTCGCCCCATATTGTGAGTAGTAGGTAACGAATTATGTAAAAAAATTCAGCACATATAGCATAATCCTAATTATAATCACACCACAATTTTTATTAATTGCACTATATTTTAATTGTAATTAGTGTCTTTATCTTTGCTTATTATAGAACTTATATTCCTATTGATTTTTCATATTATTCTTATCCTCAAATTTTTCATTATTTAGCACATTTTGTATTTGATAACAATTTTGAGTTCAAAAATTTGTTGAAATGGCGTAAATAACTTATTTTTTCATCATATTGTTAAAAATAAATAAATAAAAGGTGCGAATTTTTCCCTCATTTCAAAGAATTAAAAAAAAGAAATATTTTGATATAAATCACCATCAAGGACGAGACATACTAATTAATGAAATGTTGAAGATAAGGATTCGACGAAAAAAAGAAGTTAAAGAAATAATTGGTACAATGTGTAAAGATTAAAGAGTTTAACTGCAATTAAAATAGGTGTAACAAATAAAAATTATGATTGCAATATAACCACCCTAATGTTATTTGTACGTTGAGGTGAAAGAAAAAAACGGGGGAGTTTTATTTTTTGAAAAATTTTTTTTGTACATAATAATTTACGTAATGATGAAGTGTTAAATTATAAGTGAAAAAATTATTTAATTGATGAGATCTTGATTCAATTAAATATCGTCACATCATCTGTTAGTAAATCATTATGAATTGATTGGTGAAATTTTGTTTAAATTATATCATGCTACATCATCTTTTGATAAAAAAAAATAAAAATAAAATAAAAAATCTGTAGTTTGTGGTGTACATATGGCACAACTATTAAAACATAGTTGACTTGTACTTAAATTTTTTTTTTTAGTGTATTAAAAAATTATCTTTTTAATTATAAATAACATCTTAGGATTAGGCAGGTGATCTTTATTAATGACGAAGAAGAAAGATCTAACATGATAAATTAATTTATTGACGAATAAATTAATGATAGATCTCACCGTTTGATTTTGAATAAAATTTGTTATTCACGTGACTTATCACTCGTAAATAGTACAAGACGATCGATCACCAACGCTCTAAATTTTTAGTAACTAAAATATTTATTATGAACATAATTTAAAAATAAAAAACTTATAGCAAAATATTATCAAGATCAAACAAGTGAACCCGTAGTCCTAAACTCCTAATTTCCTCGTAACAAGATTTATCCTTTGTGTTTACCGAAAACCAAGATTGGCGGATGGGACCAAATGCTCTTCTAATGGAGAGCAATTACGGTCAAAATTATCTTCACTCGTGATTAGTCAAAATTGTCAATTCTGCTATAGGTAGTGTGATTGACAGCTTTATTGACGGTGTGTAAGATGACCAACACTTGAAATAATGGGTGATACAAATTTATCACCTCATTGAAGATTCAATGCTATCTATTTAAATTAAAATTTAGATTTTAATATGGAACAAACATGGACAAAATGTTGTTGATTATAGTTAATCTCAAAAAATTTCCTTTAAAATAGATTGAAAAGACTTATTTGTCCATTGTATTTTTAAATAAGCAAAAAAAAAAAAAAGTATTATATCCTTTAAAGCAAAAAACAAAAACTCTCATTAAAAAGTAAACAAAATTATGAGTTTACATAAAAACTACTTTATTATGCTAAGCACCGTCTGCTGTGGTGCACTGTAATAGATGATGGAAGATAATTGTTGATTTTAGAATTAATTACACCATCTATTGATTATTGTAGTGTGTGATGGTGCTTAGCACAAGCTAAGCGAATTTAAGAAAAAATATTTTTTAAACATCAAAATTAAACGAGAACTTTTACTTATACTTTTTTCAATTAATCAAATTACGTAAAACTCAATCTAAATATCTTGATGTGTCTTCTTCTCGTGCCTACACATTAGTCGTAACGGTTTATTGCAGTTAGTCAATTTGGTGTCATCCTTTCACCGTCTCTTTAGTATAACTAGGTACAAGTTCTCTATTGTACAAAAATGCAAATATTGTTGCATGTATATAAAAATTTATATAAATGATTAAATAATGTCACGTGACATTTTATTATTTGTCAATTTAAAATTTAGCCAACTTTTGTAAGGTCCCAAAATACAGATACTAACAGATCGAAGATCACAAAACACAATACAAGTGCGGAAACATAAAAATAACAACTGAACAAGAGATTTTTCACCCTGTAGTGTCCAGATGTTTAGTAACAAAGATGTAATCACCCGTTGAGCATCCACAAAGGATATAACTCTAGATCCATTAAGTATCAACCAAGAATATTACAAGTGTTCGAAGAAACCAACAGTTTCTTCGTATTAATCTCGCCTCAAGAAATATAGACACTGTAATCACAGTTACCAACCCTTATTCTATACGCTAATATACAAATTTCACAAAGAATTGATTGACAAGAACACACAACAAGATTATAGTGATGATCCAGAGAAAGAACCATAATCTACACTGAGAGAAAAGGGAGCACATGGAGAGACGAAGAGAGTAGAATGATCTCGATGCTCAGTACACCAAGAGCCAAGTCAATCAAGTAATACGAACAGTTAAATCCAAGCACAGATGATCATCCACGTGTAATGATGATAATAATTATCAAATGAGGCCAACAACCAGGAAATACAACCAGGAAATACTCAAGTCCAGAGCTAGCAAAAAAAAGGCCCAGCCCAATAGTATTGTGAGGTAGCCGAATTTAACAATCTCCACTTTGTTGAACTATATTAGGGTATCTTAATGGATCTAGAATATGTTATACTTATTTTGCTTCATATGCTCCAAAAATTTGTAAAAGAAAAACACAAAATTAGTCCAAATTTATTCAAAGAATGTGTTTGATGGATATTATTTTGAAAAAATGTATTTTGAAATAGTAAATTGTTGGAGAATGTGTAGTTAAAAAAGAAGAAAAAGTTATTAATGTGACGAAAAATATTATTTTATTGAAAAACATGTGGTTGAATGGATAGAAGAATAAAAATGAAAATTTTAATGTATATCAAACATGGGCTAATATGATAAAACTTTTCCTCATATAATACACCAAAAGTGGGGATCGTATATTGTTATAAAATCATTTTTTAATTTCATGCCATTCAATCTTTGACATTTATCGCCAATTAGCATAATTGACATGACAATCGATAGTCTGTTAATAATCTAATATTGGTTTTTCACATTTTTTCATACTTTGGTGTCTGCTTAATCGAGACATTTTACATACACACGTTATTAATTATATATAGCAACAATCTTGAAATTAGATTGCTTCTTTAAATTTTTAAACAAATTGAAATGTTAATTTGTTTTCAATTATAAAATTATCTCAAAAATTACTTCATTTGTCTGATTGCAAATTGTCATAAATGTGCTTTTAATATTAGATTACACCTACTTTTTTGTCGTTGGCAGATTAAATCTAATATTAAAAAAAAAAAAACAATACGAATATTTGGTTTCTTATATGAAATTTCACATGATTTAATACTATTTGAAGTAGCGAATTAATTATAGGGAGATTGCATTAATTATATATTATCGCCTCTACTTTAAAAGAGAGGATGCTAAGTTTCTTATTCGCGTTGTGACCTTCATTTCACACTTGAACTGGTTATATATTATCCCCTCTACTTTAAAAGAGAGGATGCTAAATTTCTTATTCGCGTTGTAACCTCCCTTTCACACTTGAACTGGTTATCTCGCACGTGTCATGATCGTTTTCTTTTGGTTGAATAGGTGTCGTCTCCGCTTTTTTTGTTGGACTGTAATTCAAGAAAAATAAGAAATAAAAAAAAATTATCATAGTTGAACTGGTTATTTCTCACGTACCATGATCGCCTTTTTTTTGTTGAATAGGTGCCGCCTTTTTTTGTTGGACTGAAATTTAAGAAAAATAAGGAAAAAAAAATAATAAGAAAAGAGTATAAAAATAGCTCAACCAATTGTCACGGAAAGACCGAAGACGTAGAGGAAAAGAAAGTGAGAGGTGTTAAGGAAGAGAGAGAAAAAAGAAATAAGAGAATCAAATCCCATGTTTGACTGAACCGAAATATGAGGAAAAAGACAACATTTGAGCCACCCAACCCCCACCCACTCACAAACCACAAAAACAATACACACAACTTTAGAATATTCAAAATTAAAATATCACCCCATCCTCTTTATTTTCAAAGACTCTCCAAAAGTTTTGTCCCCTGCTTTATTGTTTTACCTTAATACGCAATTTATTCTATTTCAAACAAAATTGTACAGATTTTTTTTTATTAGGTACAAGTTTTTATACGAGGATGTTTTATATCTTTTGACTTATTGATTTTGTTTATTATACGATTTAATTCAATAAAAACATATTATATGCGCACACGATCAGTTTGTGAAATTATCCAAGTGAACAAAAAACCAAAAAGTTGTACTAACTGCTGCCGCTGTTGCTGGATTTAGCCGCTGAACTTGATTAGCCTGTCATTCTATGGCACCCCTACCCCCGCGAGCCCAAAAAAAAAAAAAAAAAAACAAACATTTTTGAATAGTGCGTTGAAGGGAAATGCGTTGTTAAAAACAAGGAAAAAGTTTTCAGATGATTGATAATATTATTTTATTGAAGAACGTACGATTGAAATAAGTGTCAAAACAATATTCAAGAATGCAAATTTTTTTTTTTCCAAAGAAAGAGAGGCTCAAACAAGATATTCGAATGCCAACTAGCATCTGAAGGGCAGGAATTTTAAGGATTTGCCTAGATAAGCTTCCTCTACAAGGAATTAATATTTTTATTTACGTAAAACAAATTAATAATATTTTTATTAATTTTAATATTGTTGTAGATTGACAAATATTTCTTCATATGAGCCTATATTTGGTACGTATTAAAATTTTCATTATCATTATTCTACTCATTTTCAACCACACATTTTTCAATAAAATAATATTTTTCATCACATTAATAATTTTTTCTCCTTTTTTCGACCACACATTCTTCATCAATTTACTATTAAAGAATACATTCTTCCAAAATAATGTAGTTCAAACGAATTTTAAAATTCTTTTTTTTTATCTAGTTTACTTCTTTATGTAATAAGAAAATAACCTTTATTTCTCTTTTTCTTTATCAAGTTTGAGTATTTCCACAAAAAAAATATTTGTGCAAATAACATTAAATTTGTAATATGTAATTACAAAGTTATCTTGTATGATATACAATATGCTCTATGTATAATATTAAATTTGTGTAATTTCAAATGGACATTACACGTACATAATTCTATTCCTATTCTATATCTGATCAATGCCGATATTTCCATGCTATTATGCAACGTCTAAAGATCCATCGGTTAACTAAGTCTTTGAAAATGTAAGTTGCTTTAGTAACATAGTTGATAATTAGTGACATAGTTTGGGTTTCAACAGAGGATTTTTTTTATTTTTAGATTAGATCAATCTACTTTCAATAGTAATAATAAATTGAGAACGATAAGAAATTGAACCCAGCACATATACAGATAAAGAACGCATTCTATTGGTGACTAGTCGTTACAGGCTTTATTGTAACATAATAAGATTACTTATACGATTATTGTATGATTAAGATGCACACAATCCAACGCAATATAATCAATCTACTTTCAAAGTAATAAATTGAGAATGAAAAGAAATGGAACTAAGCACATATACATATAAAGAACGTATTCCTTGGTGACTAGTTGCTTTATCGTAACAGAATAAGACTACTGATACTATTATTGTATGATTAAGATGCACACAATCCTACGCAATCTAATCAAATTCTATTAAAAAATTATTTTGTTCTAATAAACTTGTCGAAGTCCATATCAAATAGTAAGATCGTCGTTTTCCCGCAATTTATGCTGACTTAATTATCAATTATTTACATTTTGAAGATAATAGTTGATCGCTATTTACGTCTCGAGTCAAGAATTATGATTGCCAAAAAATGAAATATCATAACAATTATTTCAATCTTTTGTTGAAGTTTTCAACCATTGCTTTTCTTGGCACGAAAGCATATCAAATTATACCCATTGGGTCCCTCCTTTACAAGCATATGGCTTTGTCCACCAGCTTTTGGTCTTCTATGCTAAAGTATGGTACATTTTTTTCATTGGATTCGACTTATTTTTGGTGCTTACTCACTCATGTGCACTTTTATCTTTAGTTTTTTCATCTTTATTCTTTTTTACTGTGTGCTCTCTTTTTTGAGAAGAAAAGTCAATTCTTTAAATATTTATAAATTAAATGTTAAATCAAAATGTTAATATATTTGTATTCTTTCATTTGTGCAAAAGCCTAATTTTGTGTAGGAAAAGGCATGATTCGCTCTAGCCTGATTTTTGACAATTGAAGGTTTTTTATTTTTAAAATAGAATTTCTCTACCCTGTTTCCAACTCAGAGAGAGAGAGAGAGCTAACCCTACTGAAAATGCTAATGCTTGTGATCTTGACTATCACTTAAACTAAACTTGTCGGATTTTTTCGTCTTACAAAAATGATTGGGGTTTTTTTGGATTAAAGGCAGCGAGGAAAAATGTATAGATACCTTTGCGGAACATTAATCGTATTTTTTTTTTCCTATGGACCAATGGGCTAGTGTTGTTTCATGACTTCTTTATAGGGAAATTTTTGTAAGTACAAAGGTTTAAGAGTACCATTTCGAAATTGAAAAATTTGAAAAAACAACCTTTTAATAATTAGGTAGTCACACTTGTGACGTCTAATAAAATATCGTAACTTATAATTAAAATTAAATATGTTATGGTCACATACCACACAATTATGGATTACAATCACATACTAAAAAATTTGTGGGGTCACATGCCACACATTTATGGGTCACGGTCATATATTAAGTTAGAAATCACACAACATTATAGTTACATATCACACAATTTATGGATTATAATAACTTATTAAATCACAAATTACACAATTAATAAGTAGCAAATTATTTATTAGTTACAATTGACACAATTAGTTGGCCACATTCACCATCGTCGAAAACCGCCATCGGCTAAAAAGAGGGAGGTTGAGAAAGAACGAGCTCATCGAACCATGGTGATGTTGTAGTGATACCTCATCCAACTCGATTGTTCCTTCTCTTTTTTCTGTTACTACCTGATTTTTGGAATTAAAATTTAAAAAGTAGGATTTGAGGTCATTTTCCCTTTATATTGTGTAATTTAGTTATATGTTTAGCTAAGCTTAAAAAAGATAATCATTACTTTTAAGTAATTTTATTTTTATTTCTAAAACATTTTAGGATATGTTATTTTTCTTTTAAGAATAATTACTATCTTATTGTCTAAATAAAAAATTATTTATTTCAACCCTAATCAATAATAAAGTATTTATTTTATAGCCACTTATTTAACTCATAACTTATAAATTTAACAATCATATTACACGTACATTATTTTTTACAGGATTTTTCTATTTGTTCCCACCCATTTACCGGCCCGTTTACACTCCTCTCACATGAGGGGTGGGGCCCACGACCTAATAAAATAATTTGCCCCCTATTGTGAGGGGGGCAGTGGGCCCGTGTACACGGGCGTTACACGTAGCAATTCTTTTTTACATCATTGTTTACATTGCGCAACGAGGTAACGCATCTTTGGACATTTAAAAAAAAATACTTTCTTTGTCCACAATTTTTTTCAAAATAAAGGGAATGACAATGTTGATATAAGGGGATAAATGTATATTTAGCATTATTGTAAATTTAAAACTTTTCGAGCTTAGCTAAACTTGCTCGTAATTCAAATGGTTTATTGTTGATTCTTCTATTTCTTCTCTTAATTTTTTGATTTTCCACATAACTCATGATTAAGATGCATCATTTTTTGTATACGTGACTTGGAAGTGCTCCTCCCCTCACCCCCGTTTGCCCGACACAAATTTTTTTTTGCGAGTAGGTTGGGAATTAGTAGTTTTGGAATTCTTGTTGGGGATTAGTAGGTGAGGGCCGTGTGGTTGGGGGCTTGGGAGGTGGGTTAATTCTGCAGTTTAGATTGGGCCTTACAATTTTGTGGTTGGGCAAGAATTTTTAGTTGGACAACAGTCGATTAAAGAAATGGTGGCGAATCAGGTGGAAGAAAGATAGTCATTGAGAGCAGAATTAACGTTGATGTTTTGTGTTTTTTGAAAATTAATTAGTATAATTTGCATCAAAGGTAAATATCATTAAAGGTATTGATTATAGGGTAAATACTATTAAGCCCCCGTTTGGTATCCATTTTTTGAAAAAATGAATTTTTGAATAGTGATTGATGGAAGAATGTGTGGTTAAAAAGTAAGGAGAATTTTTAGGTTTGTGTGTAATATTATTTTAT
>CAIGRL010277422.1:0-10771 GCA_903798325.1 Fraxinus xanthoxyloides
TTGCATACAAAAATTCCTCAATCGTTATACGAAGCATAAATTGTTGAATTGCACACTCTTCGTGGGATCGACCCTTACTTCCATTACTACATTAGTTTTAGAGGTTTAAGGACTATTTTTGGGTGCCTATGACAGCACACCACAGTAGCATCTAATTAAACTTATAAAGCCACATTGGTATAATTGTTTCCGCCGAATAGTTTTTCAGTATTTTTGTCATATATTTCTCTATCGATATCCAATTAGAGTGATTTAAATTGCGTTGAAAAATTAACTCAAAGTGCTAAAATTCTTCTAGATGTATAATTTTTCGAATTCGAATGTTTGTTTTACCAAAAATGGGTCTCAAACTAAGACTAAAAATCGAAGCATAAATTTTTCGTCTGAAAGTTGATATGTGATAATACTTTGATTATATTTTATCCCTTTGACTTCTTTCTTCATCCAACTGACACATATCACTCTTGAATCTTCATCGTGAGTTTCAATCCAATTTTTGATTATTTTCACTTTAGTCCCCAAACATGGGATTTGCTTCATTTCAATAGTTTTCTCTAGTAATTTTGTTCTTTTATCTTCCAACTGTATCCAGTTAAATATTTGGCATCTTCGATCACAATTTTTCACTTGTTCCATCTATGAATTGTTTGAAATTTATTCCCCGACTTTTGGATTTCGCTATTTTCTTTCACTATTTTTGCATTATTTTCTTCAATTTTTCATCAGACATCGAGTTTTACATACAAAATGCAATATAACACAAGTTAGGTAATATTTTATCCAAAGAACAGTAAAATATCATTATTTAGGATTTCGAATAAGTGTAGAAACTACACTTATCAAACCCTCCAAATTTGAATTTTTATTTGTTCTCAAACAAAACTATTACCTAACTTAACAAAACAAACAATTAAAAAAATATTTGGCTTGCTAACTTGTTGACACCAACCTCCGAGGTTTACTTAGTTTGGATTGACGTACTCAATAAGAGGTAATGATGTGAGCTCAGCTCGGAAACTTGAGTAGCTTACTCAAGAAGCTTGTGTAGTCTTTCAAGATAAAAGGCATATAATGATTAAGGATCACTGGCAAGATATATGAATTACCAATTATAGAGATACACCTCGAAAGGTCCCACATCACCGCTTACATAGTCCTCCAATTAAATATGTCAGCTTCCGCTTCTAAAGTCATGCATTAATTGCTGGGGCCTACCAGCCATTAATGCTAAAAAGAAATCTGACGAAATCTAGCTCGGCAACCAATCTTATTGCACCAACCACTATACTTCTTGAGCTCGAAATTACAGTGAAAAGATAGGGAAGACGGCATGCATGCAGATATTTCCCTATAAAAAGAGAATTAAAGCCCAGAAGAAAGGGGGGAGAAAACATGGATAAAAACACATACAAACTCTTTAGCAATCTTTAATATTTCAAATATCTCCTATTATCGAAAAAGAAGAATCACTGTATTATTTTCTGATGAGCACTAGATTATTATAATAAACATCTATGTTTATTTCTTGAGTTGACTTGAATATTGTCTATACATTTTTCAACGTCAATAGTTTGGCCTTATAAGGATGGCCCAATTTGGGAAAACAGTCCCATTTTTCCACAAAGTCAGCAAATCAGTATAATGGACGAATTTTCAGCATCTGAAAATCAATCCCATACCCGTCCTGGACAAACCGGTAATCCAACAAACGCTGAAAGACGAGGTTGCAATGAAGCTATTGATCCTCAAATGGTGGCTATAACGGAAGCTATTGAAAAATTAACAAACGTTGTCAGTGGATTAGAGCAAAAACAGGTTTGAAATCCACTACAAGATGCTGAGGTGGAATCCTCTCAATAAGAAAGAACCAGGCGACTCCCCACTATGAGAACTCTCCAGTTCTCAAGTGAAGAATCTTCCAAGAATCGAACTGAAGAGGTCAGAAACTCTCTCGCNATCTGAAAATCAATCCCATACCCGTCCTGGACAAACCGGTAATCCAACAAACGCTGAAAGACGAGGTTGCAATGAAGCTATTGATCCTCAAATGGTGGCTATAACGGAAGCTATTGAAAAATTAACAAACGTTGTCAGTGGATTAGAGCAAAAACAGGTTTGAAATCCACTACAAGATGCTGAGGTGGAATCCTCTCAATAAGAAAGAACCAGGCGACTCCCCACTATGAGAACTCTCCAGTTCTCAAGTGAAGAATCTTCCAAGAATCGAACTGAAGAGGTCAGAAACTCTCTCGCCACAACAAAACTAACTCCCAGGAGAACAAACAGTGTATTCAATAGACTAGGTTCTCAATACTCATTGACACCCCCAAACAAAGGTAATGGGCCTCGTATTAATCGATCTACTGAACGAATTGAACCTGAAATGAGCGCTCTCAGGAAGCGCATAGCCGATTTGGAAACTAAAAATAAAGGGAACATAGAAGAAATATCTTACAAAATGCCACTCGCCTTTTATCGAAGACATCCTGATAGAACCTCTGCCCGAAAAGCTGAAGATGCCACAACTGATTGGGTATGATGGGGACTGGAGATGCCATTATGTGCCGAGCTTTTCCTTTAACCTTGGGAGATAAAGCTCAGAGATGGTTCAGGAGCCTACACCAAAGATCTGTAAAAAATTGGAACAACCTAGTCACATCATTTTTAGCTCAGTTCATGGGTTCAAAGGTAAGAACTACACTAAAGGAGAGGTTGGTAAGCATAAAGCAAGGGAAAACCGAATCGCTTAAGAACTACTTGAACAGGTTTAACAAACAATCTATGGAGGTGGAGAAGATCTCCAACGACGCTGCACTTATGGCAGTCCTTTCAGGGTTAAGGCCAAAAATAAGATTTTGGTGGTCTGTTCACGAAGATGGACCTCATACCTATCATGAACTCTTGGCCCGAGCTGAGAAATATATAAGTGCGGAGGAAGCTAACTCGAACTAGGAGGATACCAAGCAAACTCCTCAATCCCCATGATGAACTAAGGAAAAACGAACAGATAGGGACTCAGGTTCGGGAAAAAAAAATGGACAAAAGGGATCAAGGTCGCTATAGGCCATATCTTGACAAATTTCACGAATATTACGCCCTCAACACTACCTTGGAAAAAATGTTTCTACAGATTGAGGAAAATGAAACCTTTCGTCGACCTCCACCCCTAAGAAAAGAAGTAACCAGGAAAAATCAAGGAAGGTACTGCCGTTATCACAGGACAACAAGGTACAATACTGACAATTACAGAAATCTGAAGGAAGAGGTGGTGTCTTTTATTCGCTGAGGTCACCTACAGGAATTTGTAGCTAAACTCCAAGAAACAAACACAACTGGGTTACAACAGCCTTATCCACAAGGGGCAGTTCAGCAAGTTCGACCTGGTTCCCAAGCACGCGACTCACAACCTCGTACCAAGATCCGAACGTTGATAAGTGAGAACCAATACCTTGACGGTTCACAGAGAACTAGGCATAGATTGGCACGTGATGTCAGTATTTGGCAAAACTACAGTGTAATATGCCCAGAACTGGAAGTTTTTACTTGACCACACCTAGAATAGTTTGGATTTTCAGAAAAGGATGCACAGGACGTCTTGCAAGATCAAAGTGACGCGCTAGTCATAGCCATGAATGTAGCAGGAGTATAGATACATCGAACCTTAGTGGATAATGAGAGTTCAGTAAACGTGCTGTACTCTCGAACTCTGGAGCAGATGGCTATACAAGAACGATACCTTTAACCATATTCCAGGAGACTGCAAGGATTCTTTGGAGATCCCATTGAAGTACGGGGGCACATAGTACTCAATGTAGAGCTTGGCAAACCTCCCTGTCATCAAAGAATCTCAGCTGATATCATTATTGTAGACCTCCTTTCTAATTATAATGCAATATTGAGGAGGCCCATATTGCATGAGTTGTAGGCTGCCACCTCGATATATCATTATTGTGTAAAGTTCCCAACTTCAAATGGGTCGGCCATAATACGTGGAAGCCAAGTGGAAGCAAGAGCTTGTAATGTCGACCTACCAAATCCTTAAGTTTGAATGTTGAAAAATCAACAATACCAGCATACCGAGGTCACAAGGCTCAAAAGATCCATCGTAGCCGACCTCTCTGAGATCGATATTACGGAAAAACATCACAAGAAGGTGATTGATGACCAGCTTTTGTTTGAAGAGAGAGAAGCAGACCCACAACCCTATCCTGGAGTTTTGGTAATCTTTGTATTTATATCCAAAGTCAATGTTCCCAAAATTCTGGTAGATACAGAGAGCTCCCTCAACATACTTTACGTCAACACTCTTGAACAAATTGGAATTCCCCTCAGTTTTCTGCAACCATATTCAAATATGATTATGGGACTTAATGGCGCCCTCTCTGAAGCAAAAGGAATAATTAAACTCCCTGTAGAGGTCAGAGATTTCCCTCGTCGAGTTAAGATGAACGCAAAATTTGTGGTCCTGAACTCGAAGTCCCCTTATGATGCAATTATGGGACAACCTTTGTTGTTTGACCTTAGGGCAATAGTATCAATGTACCATTACGCCATCAAATTCCCCACGCCCCATGGTCCACGCCCCATGGTACGAGGCAAGTCAAAGAGAATAAGTATACTACTAATCAGTGTCAGTGGTGGCAGATTTAAAAGGAAGAAAGATTCATTACTTTCCGGAGATTTCCATGACATGCACAGCAGCATCTTCGCCGAGCTCATTAGATTTGCGATTGAAAGTGCGGAGAGGAGAACCTGTAGAAGAACTGGATGTTATTAAGGTCGGTACAGGTAGCTCGCAGAAAGAACTAACAATAGGTCACGAACTACGGTCTCTATTAAGAGATCAAATCATCAACTTCCTCCGAGAGAACCTTGATGTCTTTGCTTGTGAGCATGCCGGCATGAAAGGAATCGACTCAAAGGTCATGTGCCATAAGTTGGGGGTTGATCCTTTGGTGCGGCCTAAGTAGCGGCAACGGAGACCCTTAAATCCAGAACGGTATAAAGCACTAAACAAAGAGGTGCAAAAGCTACTCCGGAATGGATTCATCCAAGAAGCAAGGTATCTAAAGTGGATTGCCAATCCTGTTTTGGTTAAGAAGAATAATCGGGATTGGAGGGCGTGTATTGATTTTACCGACCTAAATAAAACATGCCCCAAGGACAGTTTTCCCTTACCAAGAATAGATCAGATGGTAGATGCTACTGTTGGACATGATTTGCTCAGTTTCATGGATGCATATTCAGGCTACAATCAGATCCCCATGAACAAGCCTGACCAAGAACATACAGCCTTTATCACTGATAGAGTCTTTATTGTTACAAAGTAATGTCATTTGGCCTAAAAAATGCTGGAGCAACTTACCAAAATTTGGTTGATTCTATGTTTGCCAAACAAATTGGTAAGACCATGGAGGTATTTGTTGACAATATGTTGGTCAAAAGTGCGGATGCCCAGAATCATTAGCAGCACCTACAAATGAAGCTGAATCCCCATAAATGTGCATTTGGAGTGAGATCGGGAAATTTTTTAGGATACATGGTCGATCGCAGAGGAATCGAGGCCAACCCAGAGAAAATAAAGGCCATTGTTGAAATGCGTCCCCCAGCTAAGCCTAAGGAAGTCCAAAATTTAACGGACGAATAACTGCTATTAGCCGTTTCATTTCAAAATCAACAGACAAATGCAGACCTTTCTTTGAATTCATTAAGAGGTGGGAAAAAGTCCGAATGGACATCAGATTTCCAGCTTGCTTTTGACCAACTGAAGTCACAATTGGCGCGACCACCGGTGCTATCAAAACCAAAGACAGGAGAAATGTTGATGGTCTATCTGGCGATCTCTGAAAATGCTGTTAGCACAGTACTAACCAGGGAAGAAGAAGGAGTGCAGTACCTTATTTATTACATTAGCAAGGCATTGCACGACGTTGAAGTTTGTTATTCTCCAATGGAGAAATTAGCATACGCAGTAATCATGGTAGCTCGGAAATTGAGGCCATACTACTTAGAATATCCCATTGAGATCTTAACGAATTACCCACTAAGGCAAGTATTGTAGGAACCTGAGACTTCAGGGAGAATGGTGAAATTGTCAGTTGAGCTCGGTTAATTTGATATAAAATACAAGCCGCGCACCTTCATTAAAGCCCAAGCCCTTGCAGACTTTATTGCCAAGTTCAACTCAGGTTCAACAGAAGAAACGTTGCAACATCTACCTTGGAAGCTTTTTGTTGATGGATCCTCCACAGATGAACGAGCATGAGCCAAAATCATACTGGTAAGTTCGAATCAGCAGTTATTTTGTGAAGCACTGCCATTTGATTTCAATGCCTCCAACAATGAAGCTGAATACGAGGCCCTCTTAGCTGGCCTAAAGATGGAGAATGAAATGAAAATTGACTACTTGGTTGCTTACAACGACTCTCAGTATGAAATGAAAATTGACTACTTGGTTGCTTACAACGACTCTCAGTTAGTAGTAAATCAGGTCAACGAAGCTTACCAAACTAAGGAAGAAAGAATGAACAATTATCTTCAGCTCGTCAAAAAGGAGTTACGGAAGTTTGGGAATGTTCAGGTCGAGTGAGTTCCACGAACTCAAAATGGACATGCTGATGCCTTAGCACGGTTGGCGACAAGTGAAGGAATTGAGAGGTTTTATAGCATACCAATAGGAAGAATCCGTTGCTCCACCATTGATGAATCCGGAAGTGTTCATATGGTGACCGACCTCAGACAAACATGGATGAGTGATATCATTTTGTATCTACAAACATGTATATGTCCTAAAGATCCCATCATGACAAGAAAACTACGAATAAAGTTAGCAAGGTATACCTTAATCAATACATTTACTCAGATGCTTGAATGAAGAAGAAGCACTACATGCCATGGAAGAAGTGCATGAAGGCATATGTGAGAATCATGTTGAAGGACAATCGTTAGTTCATAAAATCATACGTCAAGGATACTTCTGGCCAACCATGAAAAAAAACGCGTTGGAATTCACCAGAAAGTGCAACAAGTGCCAGTGATTTACTTCAAACATCAAACTCTCACCTAAAGAGATGAACTATAAAATGGCACCATGGCCTTTCTCAAAATGGGGGGTCGATCTAATCGGTCCCATCCTACGAGAAAAGGGCACGAAGTTTACAATTGTCGGAGTCGATTATTTCACCAAATGGGTTGAAGCCGAACCTTTGGCCAAGATAACCGAGCACAAGACTATTGAATTCATATGAAAATCAATCGTATACAGATTTGGGATACCCCATTCCATTATAATGGATAATGGAAAATAGTTCGACAACACCTTCATACATAAACATTTCTCCACACCAAATCATCCTCAGGCTAACGGCCAAATTGAAGCTATCAACAAGATCATCAAGCATACGCTGAAAGCGAAGCTTAATACTCTTAAGGGAGGATGGGCAGAGGAACTACCTAGTGTGCTATTGTCTTATCACACCACTACTAGAAATAGCACTGGAGAAACTCCTTTCTCCTTAGCTTTTGGAGTGGAAGCTCTCATCCCACTTGAGATTGAAATCCGTTCAGTCAGAACTTCAACATATCACGAAGATAGAAATGAACAAGTGTTATGATAGGAACTGTATTTGATAGAAGAGAAAATGAACGCTGCTAAAATCAGAAATGTTGTTTACAAGCAACGCAATGCGAGGTACTACAATCAAAAGATGAAGGAAAGAAAATTTGAGGTTGGCAATCTGGTATTAAGAAAGGTCTTTTTGGTTACGAGAGAGCTGAACACTGGGTCTTTGGGACCTAACTGGGAAGGACCATATAAAGTAAACAAAGTACTACTTAGAGAGGCCTATAAATTATAGGATATGGAAGAAAGACTCTTATTGCATCCCTGGAACGCAGAGAACCTTAAGAAATATTATTAGTAGGAGACTATGTTATGTGGTTGTTTATAAATAAGAAAGTATGTATCTTTGATGGTGTTTTTTATAACAAGGAATTACCAAAGTACTGCTCATAAAGCAGACCGAGCTAAGGTTGTAAGTTCTGCAACATATAGCGCAATTCCTACAAGGAATTACCAAAGTCCTGCTCATGAAGTAGACCGAGCTAAGGTTGTAAGTGTTACAATACTTAACGCAATTCCTACAAAGAATTGCCAAAGCCCTACTCATAAAGCAGGCCGAGCTAGGGTTGTAAGTGTTGCAACACTTAGCGCAATTCCTACAAAGAATTACCAAAGCCCTGCTCATGAAGCAGGCCGAGCTAAGGTTGTAAGTGCTGAAGTAGCAGGTCCGCTTGACGCCTGAATTAGAGGCAAAGCTTGAAGTAGTCCTGTTTGGAATAAATTGTCGTTTGAGATTACGAACTTGCAAGATCTCTCTCTGTTGGAAAGAGCTCAGATGGAGTCAGCTCATTCCTGAATGGCCGAACTTAGGTGGCAAGGTCAGTCAACTGCAAAATAGAAATAAAGGAAAATTAGATTCCTAGCAAAAACGAAAAGTATGAAGACACAACGAGCTGTTACTTACAAAAAGAATAATAAAGGGTAGGAATTATATCCTCCCTATCCACTTCGTCAGGATGGAATTACCAATCCCCCAAAACATAAAAAAATTCTTCTTTCCAACCCTTGATCGATGAAGGGGTATCTAAAACTAGAGGACTTCCTATTCTAGGCCTGACACTAGTATACCACCAACTCATATTTTTCCCATCTTCCTTAAAAGAAAAAAGATAATTGAACTGGGATACATCTAGTTCAGGATGACCTAATTGCTTCCATAAGATCAAAGTCGCAACTAAGGTCCTCCATCCATTTGGGCACAATTGGGTAGGGGCTATTTCTAGAGAAGAAAAGAACGATCGAATAAGTTTGGGAAAAAGAAGTCTCAGACCGGCTTGAAGAATAACAGTATTAAGAGCAACACATCCCTTTGGGGGAGTATTAGCTCAGTTAGAGGAAGAGGGAATTACTAACTCTACAGAAGGGGAATGTTATACTTAGCTCTAATCACTGCTAAAGAATTAGCAGTTATTGCCGACCTAAAAGAATCCACTCCCCAAGTTTGGTCCCTATTACTACCTTCCCTTTGTGCCATTTCCTCTCTCATCTTACGCCGATGTTCTATACTCATAGGTGAGTTTGAAGTAAGGTTGGAAGGGGAATGTGGAGGATAAAAGGAAGCAAGGGGGACGGGGATAAATACTTCCTCAAGTTCAAACTGGTAGAAGAGAGGCTAAAAGATTGGGTGGACGAAGATGGTGCAGCTTCATCCTATTAATTACCCTAGGACTGCACGTGAGATTCGTTCGAACTCATATAAGCGAAAGAGGAGAAAATAAATATGTAAAAAGAGAGGTATTTTAATTGGAAAAAGAATACTTGGATGACGACCTTACTCAGAAAGAATAAAGAAAAAGTGAACCAAAATGTTGTGGAGCAAAATCTAGAAATCTTGAAGTACGAAAGTAAAAGAATGAGAGGCGGAAAAGTAATTTGAAAATAAGGGATATCAAAGGATAAGATCTGGACCGTTTAGATGAAGAATTAAATGTTTTACGACTGTTAATCAATGTTTCTAGAAGAAGGAAGTTGTCTCACAGTTCACGAGGTGACGTGTCTTTAGCATTTATGAAAAGTAATCATTACAGGAATTGGGAGTTGTGCCAAATTACTTTCAGAATATCAGTCCCTCACCTAGGTCGACACTGACCTGGTGGGTAACTGTTGATACCGATCTCCAAGGTCACTTAGTTCGGATTGATGTACCCAATAAGGGGATAATGATGTGAGCTCGGACGCGTGAGCTTAGCTCGGAAACTTGAGTAGCTTACTCAAGAAGCTGTGTAGTCCTTCAAGACAAAAAGAATATAATGATTAAGGATCACAGCGAGATATATGGATTACCAATTATAGACATACACCTGGAAAGGTCCCACGTCAGCGCCTACATAGTCCTCCAATTAAAAATGACAGCTTCCGCTTCTAAAGTAACGCATTAATTGCTGGGGCCTACCAACCATTAATGCTCAAAAGAAATCTAACGGAATCCAGCTCGACAACCAATCTTATTGCACCAACTACTGTACTTCTTCAGCTCGGAATTACATTAAAAAGACAGGGGATGTAGCATGCATTCAGATATTCCCCTATAAAAAGAAAATTAAAGCCCAGAAGAAAGGGGAGAAAAAATGTGGATAAAAACACATACAAATTTTTCAGCAATCTTTAATATTTTAAATATCTCCTATTATCGAAAAAGAAGAATCATTGCGTTATTTTCTGATGAGCACTAGATTATTATAATAAACATCCATGTTTATCTCTTGAGTTGGCTTGAATATTGTCTATACATTTTTCAACGTCAACATAACTTATCTTTTTACTTGAGGATTGAAATCATGAAATTAAATCTAAGAGCAGCTTCAAGGTTACATTACCAAGTGAAAGTCTACTTTCCCAATGCAAAATCGGTGTGTGTGTGTGTGTGTGTGTGTGTGTGTGTGTGTGTGTGTGTGAAGAATTATGCATAGAATCATAAATTCACAAGTTGTTCTTTTTCCCGACCCTCTATTGTCAAATATGTTTTTATCGTTGCTTGTGAGATTCATGTTCACGAAAATATTTGTTTGTTTTAAAATCACAACAAGTGTACGGTTCGTTAACAAGTAATAAAGTGGAATTGAGAATTTCGAATATCGTTCCCACAAGGATTGATGTAGTTTAATTCTAATTACTGAAACCTTAACCGAATCTATAGAAAGTTTGAATGAT
>CAIGRL010277565.1:0-10692 GCA_903798325.1 Fraxinus xanthoxyloides
ATTGTAGAAAATATTATCACTTTAATGGACAATTTCGATAAAAAAAGAAGTCAAATGAATTTCAAACTTTCAACATTTTCCATGGAAAATTATACCAATCAATCACAATTAATTATAATTCATATTAAAACAATTTTTAGACAATTCAATTTCTTGAAATTCATTTTCTTTTCACCAATTTTCCACATTTGTAATCAAACGGACCATTAATGCAGTTGCTGACTGTGACATTACTCTGTGTGTACTAAGAATGTTACCTTCCCTTATGTTGCATTTCATGGCCTACCAATGCCCCCAAAATAGCCCTCAAATTCATTGTGCTGCCCACTTGTTATTTGTAACTAGCAAGTGCTATTTTCTATAGGAAAGCTTTAAGATAATTACGATGACTTTGTATTTTGTACAACTCGTTATCACTGCTATTTATATAATGGCCACTTGACAAATCAATCCAAATTTTGCAATTTGTTTAATACATTGAACCAAATCATGGAAACTTGATTGGAGCCTTCTGTATGGCATTATGTGGATTTCAATTTTTTTGCTTTGGAAATATAAAAACACTGCATGTACTTGTTGGCTTCTTATAAACAATAATCGGTTATTTAGTTGTGTCAAAAGGAATTTAACTGATGGAGCTTATAATGATTCACACATTAAAAGAATTGTTTTCAACAATGAAGAAAATAACGGGTAATTCCGATACAAATTTATTGTGATAATAGGCAACAAAAATAATAATATGACATAATATGAAGTAATTGATTAGGAACTCAAGAACAAAATAATTGATAAGAGGAATGAAGATTTTACTAAAATATGGAAAAAGAACTGCTATAATTTTATATTTTATATTTATCTAACTTAATCTTAAAGACAATGAAGAGCTAAATATATATAATGAATATTTCAATATCTAAAAATAGAGTTATAGATAAAAAAGAATGCTCAAAACGGGTCTGGGTCGGATGAATATGCCACCTAGCGGCTTCACTGTTTTGGAATTTGATTCCATTCTCGAAGCCTATTGAAAGCTTTTGTTTAGTCCAAGTCAAATTTAAGGATTATTTAAAATCTAAGACATTTCCGCTGGTTCACACTATACACGTATTTAAGGATTATTTGAAATCTAAGGTATTAGTGCTGGCAGGGGCGGACAGGGGGTGGGCCTAGGGGGTCACGTGACCCCCTAGATTTTGATTTTGCTTTTTTTATTTATTAAATAAGAAAAGAAAATTCGGCTCGAAACATTCGCCGTCTAGGGTCTACACCCACACATCCGTCGACGGGCCGACAGTTACCACTTACCATTTAGTCACGATCGCGAGTGCGATGCCGTTTACCCACGCAGAACGTAGCATGTTGCCACGCATCAATCGGAACTCGGAAGTCTACCCGCACCCACCCATGCATTCGTCGCACTCGGCTCCGGCCACTACTCTCAGCCCGTCCTCTTGAAGGTGTGTGACACTATGACTCACTAAATTTTCAATGTTGCCATTAATTGTGTTATTTAATTTAGTATTTTCTAATTTAGGGATTTAGAGGTTTTTTATCTAGAAATTTAGGGATTTCTGATTAGGGCTTTAAGGGATCTAGGAATTTTTAATTTAGAAATCTAGGTCGTTCACGGCGCGAGACAGTGACATATTTGCATCATCATCGTGTGAAAATGTTTTATACTATCATTGATATGCAATTTCAAGAGCTAAATGATCGTTTTTTTCTGAAGTAAATAGTGTCTTGCTCATTTGTGTTGCGTGCTTATCTCTAAATAACTCTTTTGATATTTTGACAAGAACAAAGTGATTCGACTATATCAGTATTATCCGGTAGATTTTGAAGCAACAGATATCTTAGAACTTGATGATCAATTAAATACATACATTCTTGACACGCGTAGCTCCGAAGATTTTGAAGGATTACAAGGTATTAGTGATCTTGCACCGAAGATGGTTGTGAAGAATAAATATGAGGTGTATGCATTAGTCTACAAGCTTGTGATATTAGACTTAGATCCTCCCGTAGTTACTGTTACAATCAAGAGATCATTTTTTGCGCTGACTTATGTCAAAAATCGTCTGCGCAATCGAATCGGAAATCAATGGTTGAATGATAGTTTCATTACAGATATTGAGAAATACATAGTGACAAGATTGAAAATGATATAATTATGGAATGTTATCAAAATATGAAAGCACGTAGAGAATAATTGTAATAAAATATCTCTTACTTTAATTTTTTCATTACTTTTTGAAATTTAAATTGCGCCCCCAACCGAAAAAGTCAGTGTCCGCCTCTGATTGCTGGTTCACACTATACGTATATTATATGAAATAATTTCAAGTCATCTTCTTCGTGATGGGGAACTATCACAGTATAGTCCATATTTTTTGGTGGTTGATGAAAGAGAGTGATGTTGGCTAGTTTATGCCGCGCGTATGGTTCAAATATATTCTCATTTACTAAATACAATATAAATTGATAGAATATTTTTATTTTTTGATGTATAAACAATTTATTTTATTTTCAATTTCATATAAAATAAGTCTTTAAATTTATAACTGCAAAATCTCAAATTTCATTCTTCAACTGAACTCAATCTGGTAGTGGGTACGTAGATTATGAAAAATGAGACAAAAGTTGCTAATTAATGGGGACTTGTAACTGAGCAAAGACATCCATTTTCTGTTGAACCTCCTTTCGATTGGTTATTGCGTAGACGGAACGTCCTTCTCATTTATCTACCGCCATCTAATTTCTCAATTGCATCCTTACAAATTTGTTATTCTTTAAAATTACCCCCCACAAAACTCATATATTGAGGTTAACTACGTATTCTTGTTTTGGAACGAGTAAGCTAGATTGAATAGAACTTGCAAAATTGTAGGAGAGGCATGTTACGAAATATTTTCGTTTGCCAATCCCAATTTAACGTAAATAACATGTCACTGGTTTTTCACTAAAAATAAATGGGATAAAATGCAATTTAGCATACGAGTTTTCAAAGTTTCAATTATGTTCAAGTGAAAAGTTTGTATCGATTTGAATCTTAAAATGACATATTTACGGTGAAATGACAAAAAAATAAAAAAGAAGAGAAGTTGGTGGAATTAGATGAATTTAGGTGGGAATCGAGACTAAGGTGGGTATACACCACTCAAGAGAGAAATCAATACAATGTTGATAATGAGAAATTAAATAGGAGGTCGGTATCGAACTAGATGGGGTTGCCGGAGAAAATAGAGGGTGGAGAATAAGCCAATAACAGTGAACACAACAGTTGATTATATTGGTAATATATGCGAGAATAGGAGTAGACTATTATTTTAAAATTTTTATTTTTATTGTTATTATTATTATTTCTATTTGCTTTAACTTTCGAACACTATTCTACATCCAGTAGGAGTGATTTTTGTTGACAAAAAATCAGAAAAATCATAAACTAGAGACAAATATTTTTCAAAATAAAAAATTTCACTATCCAAATGTTAAGTACATAAGTCGAGGACCCAAATAACACATTACGTATAAGTTTGAGGCCCAGACCACCACATATTTGTATCCACTCATTTGTCAACTAGCCGCAATAATTAGACAAATCCACCGATGTTTTGACAAATAAAAATTTAGAGCCCGTTTGACATAATTTTTGAGAAATCAAAATGAATTTTTGAGGCTCAAAAGTTGCTTTTGATTTCATTGACTAATTTTATGAAAATACTTCTAATTAAAAATGATTTTAGAGAAAGTCGGTCAAATATGATTTTCTTTAAAAGCACTTTTAGAATAGAATCGCTTTTAAAAATTAGTTTTCAAATAAAATCAAAGTAACCTTTTTTTTTTTTTTTTTACAAGGCTTTTAGAAGAAATAAAAACAAATATAAAAGTCAGGTCAAACGAGCCCTTAGTCTCGAAGGAATTAGATCGAGGTACATGACACAAGTTTCGGTGCTAGAAATGGTTCAAACCATCGACATCCAAGAAGCCCAAAAAAAAATAAAAAATCTTTTATACTTGTCAAATCCCCCTATAGGGGACCCGCCCCTCCTGAGCCGCCTCTAATGTGAACCCAGAATATGTTAGGGCAATAAATTATGTGATATTTTTCAATTTATTGAATTAAGATTAAACATCCTAAAGGAAAGAATGACTTTGGATTCGTTGATTTGTGACCAAAACTCGACGAAACTCGAAGGGACCTGTTTTGAGTGAAATTAGTTAGCTCCTTTCAATTTAAGAGCCAAAATTCAAATTGAGTTCTCATGAGTACGGCGTTTTATCGAATTTTTGAGCTTCATTGCATAAAATTTCATTATGTAAAAGATTATGCATTCGGTTTATATGTATGGAGATATTGATAAAAGGATTTGATATTTCCAACATTAAGTTTGAATCTCAATTAGTTTACTTAGAGCATTTTTAAGAAACTTTTTAAATAAAGATGTTTACTATTTTAGGGATTCAAGTATGTTTGACTCTTCAAATTGCCCTTCTATTTTTATAATAATTGTATCAAGATACAGATAACTTACAGATTTCAATATTCAACTCATTAAATTATTCAAATCATATTTGAATTGATTGACACATAAAAAAATATGTTAAATAAAAAAAAGATGAGAAACCAATAAATATTTTTCGAAAAAGAATTACTCCAAATTTTAAAAAGAGAGTTCTCTTATACGAAAATATTCTATATAAATAGAATTTTTTTGAGAGATGCTCTAAAAAGACAATAGTGTAGAGGAGTACGAAGAGCCATCAAAGTATTTTGATTGGACAATTCTATTACATTAGAGGGAGAAATTAAGAAGTTGAAAATAATATACAATTGCATCATTGTCTAAATTCTCGCAAAAAATCATTTAAATAGAAGTTCGAAAGATAATTTACTTAGATGTATTTATTGAACAAAGATATCAACAATTTCTTACACACCAACTTTAAATGCTTTAACTTGAATTAACATCTTGGTAGACAATTAGTTAATATTTTATTTGATAAATTCGTGGCACGCTTGAAGCGTGATGATAATCGATTCTAATATAAAAACTTCCAAACGAAATGAAGTAATTAGTAAAGATCATCCAATTTAGGAGTCGTATACTTTTAAAAAGTATATAGACATAACAAATGTAAAACCCCATAAGAGATTCAAGTACTTGATATGTTTAAAATTGAGATATCTCAATAAGTTATGTTATTATGGAGACAGAAATAGAATCACAAAGGAAAGGTTGTCAACAATATATTTGTACATGATGTACTGTATTATATTATGAATAGCGAAGAATCGAAAATAAATTCGTTAAAATATATTGATCAAAGTAATGATTGGTCAAGCTAAATGGACGTAAACAAATTGAATTTACTAGAGAAACCTGAATTTATAGATATACAGTCTGAATACCTTAAGTGTATACTTATGTGAAATGAAAAAAGAAAAGAAAAGTAAAGTCGTAATATGAAATGTACGACTCTTTATATAATGAGTTTCGCGAAAACTTGTATAAATAGATAAGTTATTATGTGGTGAATATAATCATAAGTCTTTACCTTATTAGTCGACAATACATGAAATTTAATATGCATATAATAAATGCGATTATAGACAATTTATCTTGTATGGTCTTGATACTATACTTGGAGCAATTAATATGACAGAAATATAATGCAAGTGATATTATCATGAGATGAAGTAAATGAGCATTGTACATTTTTTTTCTTGACCAAGATCTTGTCCTATTGAGTTTTGTTAGTAAGATTTTTAATGAGACAATTTTTGGAGCGTACTTAAAAGAACAATGTACTCTTTTTCCTTCTTATGATTTTCCTCATAGAGTATTTCCTAATAAGGTTTTAACGATGCATAATATTTGTGTAACGAATGCTCATAACCTAAAAGATATTTATCCTCAAAATAATACTCTAATATGTATGAAATTCTTGAAGAGATCAACAAGAGCTATTTTTTAATCATTATGTTACTAAAGTCATCAAAAATTGTCCTATTGTATTTTCTTGAGAACATTGACGTACAATACATTGATATTGAAGGCATTGACGTACAATATATGGATTGTTTGATACAAGAATTGAAATCAAGGGTAGCATACTATTTTTCCTTTGATCAAGTTTTGTATTATTGGGTTTTCTTGATAAGGTTTTAATGAGAAAGCATTTTATTACTCCAAATTATTTGTACTATTTTTTCATTTGTTAGTATTTTTCGAATGTTTGCCCAATAATGTTTCAATAAGATAATTTATTGTGCAAATAATCATCAAATGATGAGTCTTGTAAAGTTATAATATAAATATTAATAATCATGAAATCTTATCATTAAATTTTATCTGGTTTAAAATAATTTATTTCATTCTAATTGTAACTCTCATGTTGAACCCTATAAATACGGATCTTGATTATCATAAATAAAATAAACATTTGAGTTTTGACTCTTCACTTTTCTCTTTATTTATATTTCTCTTTTATTACTTTAATTTTATAACAAAATTCAATTATTATAATATCTCTCTTTTATATGTCAATTATCTGTACACAATTACGTGTAATATTACTCTAATTTTAATACTTACCGAAAAATATGGAAACCGGCAGAATTGAACTGAGAAAAACCCGGTTCACCGATAAAGTTTGTATGATTAATTAAAGAACAGGATTAGATTGAAACGATGTCTTATGTCGGCCAAAATTGTACTTATCTTTAAGGAAAATTGGGCGTGGAGGCCGTGCCCCGACGACACACTAGCAGCCAAGCAAGACACCTTATTGCGTGCTGCCAATGCACACCCCTCAATCATAACATAATTCTCACACACACACACACACATCCCCTCCTCCCTCTTGCTCTCTTTTACATGTAATCCATTTATTCATCCACCATTCTATTATATATATATATATATATAGGACACAAGCTCCAAAAGTGGTTTCTAGGACACTTGTTCCATGTTTAGAGAGAGAGAGAGAGAGATTCCTCTCAAATTTTTGGGTTTTTGTTTTAGGGTTATAAGGGTTCAATTTTTTGATGTTTAGATCAAGAATTCCTCAGTAAAAAAATAGATTTTGAGGTCAACGATACGAGTTTATATGAAGATGGAAGTGGGGGCTTGTTGCACAGAGAAAAGAAAGCAAAGACAACCCCAACCAGACAAACCCTATAGAGGAATCCGCATGAGGAAGTGGGGAAAGTGGGTTGCAGAAATAAGAGAGCCCAACAAAAGGTCAAGAATTTGGCTTGGCTCTTATTCTTCGCCTGTCGCCGCCGCCCGGGCATACGACACGGCGGTGTTCTACCTGAGAGGCCCTTCCGCTCGGCTCAACTTCCCGGAATATATAGCCGAAGCTGAAGGGTGCCAAGAATTATCGGCAGCCGATATAAGAAAAAAAGCCACCGAGGTTGGGGCTAGAGTGGATGCGTTGCAGAGTACAATCCATGCACCGAATGAATCCACCACCTCAATTCGGGTCGACTTGAACCAGTACCCGAGTCCGGAGACTTCTGATGATAATTAAATTTATGGGGTTGCTTCTTTTATAGATTTATCTTTTTCTTCCGGGATTAAAAGTTGAGTCGCAGGTGATGGGGGATTGTATAGGGTTTTGTTTTGTTATATGATTATTGATATATAATCCGAAGGGATTCGTATGTTCGTAGAGGATTAACAAACCAAGATTTATTTATTTCACTATTTTCGACTTTCGTATTCATGTTTTGTGACTAATTATTTTCCTTTTTACGAATATTTAATCCTTTAAATTCAAGTTTATTTAAAGATGATTTGAAGACGGTTGGACATGGAAGGTGGTGGGTATAGTGAACGATCATGCTTGGCTGCCAAATTTTTTGACATCTTGGATGACAGAATGTCACGTGACATATTATCATTAAATTATTTAAAAATTAATCAATACTGATATTCAATTATTTTTTTGCCACAATTTAATCTGTCATTCGAGATGCTAAAAATATCTGGTAAAACAGCATTATTCATATAGAAAGAAAGAGATGTGGCCTAAGAGTATCCCACACTGATGATGAATGACGAGGAGATAAGGTAGAGAGTTTGGTGTGGAAATGAGGACCATAGTGTTCCAATGTTGAGTGGTCCTCAGTCATTGTGGTGAGATGATGGTAGCTTTCGAAAGGTGGCTGGGTGGTGAAGGATTGGGACATATGGGCGGTGACTATTTTTGCCAGAATCGGGTACAATAACAGGATTTTTTTTCTTTTTTACAGACAACACACGACAATATCTAACTGAAAATCGTAAAAAAACAAAAGAAAAAACAAAAAACATACGCAATACATGTGACACATCTGTAAACAACTCTTCTGTACGAGGGGAATTGTTCATTTTTCCACCAATATAATTTACATCCAATTGTACTGGCTCAAGTGGCTTGACACATGAAAGGCACTATCACGTTGATGGCTCCAATAAATCACGTAGTTGATAGCATCAATTCTAACTCAAGTGGATTAGTTTGTGATAGGTACGTCTGATCCTAACAAATTATGTCATTGGTCAACTTGACTTTCAATCGAGACCCTCCACATTTTAGTTTGTATTCGCGATTCACATGAGTATGTAACGACAAAATATCAAATTGTACTCAATACAGTTGGGAGAATGCACCGTAATATTAAAATTAAAATTTTCGTAACACTGTTGACAAACAATAGATATGATTATTAAGTACATGTAGCGACAAAGAGGAGGATGACAAACTCTGGACTCTTGCCCCTAGCTTGCTTAAAGTCCATTTAATTTTTTGTAAGCCCCATTTGATAGTTATTAAAATTCAATTTTTAATTAAAATTAAAATCAAAAAACAATTTTTGCATATTTCATGAGTTTCACAACATTTTAACTATATAATTTATCAAAATTTACTAAAATCTGATTTTTATCTCCATCAGATACAGACTAAGTATGATGATTTTTTTTTTTATTTTTTTTTTATCCGTGTAGATTTACTTTATTTATTTGTTTATTTTTCACTGGACTCCATCCCCATATAGAAAATATTTGTAAAGCTTCCTGTCTCATGTTTCTTTCATAGTATAGCACGAAATATGCGGATGCCTAACTGTACTCCATTCAAACGCATGCTTCACTAATCACTCGTACATCTAAGGCAGTTGTACTTTTATATATATATATATAATTTAATTTTGGTGTTCGATTCTTCTTTTCAAATATTATTTTTTTCCATAAACCTAACAGAAAACACAGAGGATTTTTGGTCGGCGGTGGATTTTAAATTCCAAGAGATTTTGCAGATGCAACAGAAGAACAGCTTTAGAAATACTAAATAATTATATTGTCGGTGTAACTAATTGAGCTGTTGCCAGATGCATTTATTAAAGCATGATGCACATTAAAACTTGACCTAGATATTAGAGTCGGATAAGTTTTATCACTTTATAATTTCAATATAGTTTTCTAATGTAAACTTGTTCGAGATTAGCAGGTTTTTAGCTCATAAAACGAGTCACCTACCAGTCAACATAGCCCTTTCAACTTGCTTATCGATTGGTTTACCCGTAAACGACTCATTGCATACTCGAATGGGGGCCTTTTAATTAAAAAAGAAAAAAAAATGTGCTAGTATCTCAGATCAGTATAATCGTATTTGATTTGCAGTATTGAATATTACTATCCTCAACACAAATTTTTTTTAATTATTATTATTATTATTTTTTAATATAATCAAATTTAATATATCAAAGGTGTCATTTCAAATTAGATTTAGAAATCATCATATATTGTTGAGCGTGATGTTGAGAATTTACTTAATCATATATGATAGAAAGTAAACAATTTCAATTCCCATTTGTTCGCTTTGTGCTTATAGAGAAACTATAATAAGAATTATAGATTTGATGAATTCTGCAAATTTCTTTGCTGATTCTCAAATACGAACAATCACGAAATGAAATTCAAAGCTATCCAATTGTCTAGCCTCCAAACGGTACAATATTTAATTAATCAAATTAATTAAATCGGTCCATGAATTAATTAATTAAATTAATTCGGACATATTAATAAGCAACTCAATCAATTAACTATCAAACACTTGTTAATTAATTAATTGGTAAATCTCATTATTCTAGTTCTCTTTTGTATGTGACCTATCAGGTTTTCGATCACTATGCTAACGATATGAATTATTATTTTGATCTAATAAAATTGATAAATTCAAATACCCATTTTAATTTATCATCAATTCACATCCGTCGTCCCAAATGACATCTAGCAATGTGTCATGACAATACATGTAACGAAAAATATCACGTGGTTTGACAAAAGCAAACGTATTCGTTTACAGTGTAACTATAATCATTTTGTCAATATGATCCAATTAATTACGAGATAATGATATGTTTAATCTCAATTATTGATCATATCTTTTATTACACTGCTAAGTCAATGTAAGTCGAAAACTCATTTTCGACTTATGAGTTTATATTAGCCAAAAATTTCATTATCAACTTAATTGAAGAAAATGTAGATCATAAGCTATTACTATCAAAGAGTGACGAATCATCTATTGATCATTCACAAACTTCATATGATTCTTGATATATCCGAAAGATGTCGTATTACCAACCATTGGCAAACCAACATCAAATATCACCAAAGTATGACTGTCTTCATATAA
>CAIGRL010277573.1:0-12609 GCA_903798325.1 Fraxinus xanthoxyloides
TTTTAAATTGTATCTTTCTTTCTTCTTCAAAAGACCCTATGAGAATCTCCCATTGTAGAGAAGTTTTTTGAATTTGATACTCACTCACTAGCTATCTGGACTATTTTGTGATTTTGAAACAGTCTAGTACTAGAATTACCCGTTACAGTCTAATATTCTTTCTTCTTCAATTCTTGTCAAACAGGCACCCAAAGGTTAATTGAACACACGAGAAAAAAAAAATGAAACAAAATGATCCACAGAAAATTAAATGGAACCAGTATGAAAATAGAATTGACATCAACCAATGGAATAAATTTTACCTGTGTGGGAGTTATCAATATGCTTCTTCTGCCTTTTTAGGGATTCATAGCTTTGATCTAGATTAACTTCTGGCTGCACATTACGAAGACGGGCACTAGCCCGAGTCACAGATGTTGCCTGTACAACAGGAGTTTGTAACAACACAGAGTCCTGCAAATCATCAGGCAAGGACACTGGACCTCCTTCAGCTGCAATCTTGTCACAAAATGCAACCAAAGAGGGATCCATCTGGGATAGCATCCCATGCACCTGAAAAATAATATTTTCATATCAAATGCGAAGGAGTAGAGATTTAGCTAGAAAATTAAGTGCATTTTTGTGCGCAATATTGGATAGAACTGGACAATATAATGAACAAGATTTCAGCTTCTTGTTCCTCCCTTATACTGTCCTTCCAGTGCTATCCAATCTTCCGTACTGAACATGCCACAAAGTTTTAATAATAGATTAACATACAGCATCTCGAAGCTCATGAGCTCTACTGACAATCCTCGCTCCATTGTAATCATCTCCATTGTATTTCTAACCAGAGGAACAGAAACAAACAAAGACTGCTTCACAAGATTGACCAGACAAGTATTTAAAATAGCTACTACAGAAAGTATTTAAGGCGTGTAACAAAAATATTATGCAACTCATATTCGATTGAGGNTATAATGAACAAGATTTCAGCTTCTTGTTCCTCCCTTATACTGTCCTTCCAGTGCTATCCAATCTTCCGTACTGAACATGCCACAAAGTTTTAATAATAGATTAACATACAGCATCTCGAAGCTCATGAGCTCTACTGACAATCCTCGCTCCATTGTAATCATCTCCATTGTATTTCTAACCAGAGGAACAGAAACAAACAAAGACTGCTTCACAAGATTGACCAGACAAGTATTTAAAATAGCTACTACAGAAAGTATTTAAGGCGTGTAACAAAAATATTATGCAACTCATATTCGATTGAGGTGAAATCAGTGTTTAAAAAGGCCAAATCAGGTATTGAGGTTTTTCGCCTCCTTTACGCGAGGCACAATTTAAAGCATAAGCCTCAACAAATAACAATTAATAATTAAAATACAATTTTACTCGTGATAATCCATGAACTATCTAATACATTATAATAAAATATTGCAGAAAAATTATATGCCTGATCTGCAACTAGAAACATAAAATGGATTGTCTAATTAACAAATATATATTAAACAAAATAGTCATATTAGAACTTAAAAGTATAAAACAAATAATAAACTAATGAACAATTTAAGAATCTTGCATCAAGTGAATATACTGTGTAGCACTATTAACCTTCACTGCATGACTATAATTTTTAAATACACTACAATGTCTATAAGATAACTATTTTTACGTGTTTAGCCGTGACTGTCAGTACTATAATTTTTGAATTTAGAAATATTAAATAAATAGAGCTTTCTCAGGGTATCTTAGTTGAAAATAAAAAACAGAGATATGGTATCAATCATTATGACACGTGAAAGGAAATCTATAGTATTCAAAGACAATGTTACGCATGCACCTTAGCATTCGTTAAAATGAGATCAAAATCCTCCAGGAATGCTTTACAAGTGATATACTTCCCACCATCAACACGCTGCAGTAGAGTTGCCATGTCCATAGGATTTTGGATTATTGTACGATAATTTGGTGCATCTTCATCCATGACCGGATAATGAAAGACACTAAAACGTTTATCATACAGAATCCTGCACAAAGAAGGAAAGGGGAAAAAGGATTCAGATTTTCATGCACTATTGAATGTCTACTGAAAAGCTACAAGAGGTTGAACACGCCAGGCATATTCCACCAAAGCATTTGTCTCGCAATATGTTTATCCTTTCCGCCTTGCTTTAATAGCATAAGCCAAGAAAACAAACCCCAAACTCCGAGGAGAAAGCAAAGAGTTTTAACTTGAGAAAGCAAAGTCATTGGATTTTTTCCCCTTTTTTCTTTTTCTCCCTTATGGAAAGAGAGGGAAGTGAAAACAGGGTTTCATGAACATCCTTGTCAGAATGAACTATCAAATTAAAATAAAATCTAGTTATTGTTTCAAATAGATAACGGAGAACACCAAACAGCTACTGGAAAATCCATCATACTAGATTTCACAAGTGAGATAGAAAATCCAATATCAATTTATATAACTCACTGAAGGATTAAATAAAAAAACCAATTATGCCTCATCATGGTCGTACTTGTCCCCTTCACGGGCTTACACTGAGTGAATAAAACTTTGTTTTTTCTTCAGGTGATAGTATTTTACCATACCCCAATATAATGTATATAAATACATACAAATAAATGTAAAATTGCATTAAGAAAACCTACATTGAGAATGTTCGGTTGCAAGAATTAAACAAATGCAAGGACTTTATCTATGGCTCAAGAAATTACCTATTTAAACTTTCATTGTATGCACCATAATTTGATGAAGACTGTTGCTAGATAATTGTAATAGCAGTTGAAAGCACTCAGGCACTTAAAAAATGTTGTCATGGAATATTGTAGTAAAATTATTCGATTAGATTCTTAAAGAAATTATATTAATACAGGGAAACTTAATTAGGATAACATAGTTAATTATAAATAAGCATGACAAATCCAACGTGATACCACGAAACTATCATAAAATTCAGTTTGCCCATTGAACATCTCTTCCTCAAAGTTTTACCAATTCCACTTTCAATTCATTTTCATATGGCCATTCCATCAATCCACCATAGATGTAGGCAAAACAACAACATATTGGAGCCATTCACAAATCAAAACAAAATAAGTTTTCAGCCAGTTGAATAAATATAAAACTATCAAAGTGTAGTTACCTTAGCGAAATGAAAAATATAAAAAGAAAAAATCTAGTTAACGGTGAGCTTTGATAAGTGGAGTAAAAAGGAACAGAAGTAGTGGGTAAATCGAAATAAAAGGGAAAAAAAGGGTACCACAGCACTTCGAAGTGTAGTGGCCTCTGCAGGTTACCCTAAATTATATGCTTAGTGAATTAGAAAATTGTTAAGTTCACAAATAATTTGATGAAGGTGTTCAAATTGTGGCACCAGATCCAAGGCACAGAATCATGCAACAAAGAAAACATTTCAATGAACTGCAAGCCTCCTTTTAGGGTAATCATTATCAGCTTGAAACAAAAATCACATTCTGAAAGTTTTATTATTAATTAAAGGTTAGGACTGATAGCTGAAAAGATGTCAAGTCATTTGAACAGAGGTAATCAAAAGACATATGGCAGCTGCATTAAATTATTAAGGATCTAAATCCAGGTAAATATTTCAAGTTTTTCATTATAAGTTGTGCTGGCATCGGATGCAAGAGGTGAGGGATTCTAAGATTTTCACGCGGGCAAATAGGTTACTTGTTAGAGTGCAATCACATTAGAGTAATGTACTTAGTAATCATAAAAACTACAATACATAGGATGTTAAATCCTCCCTCGACCTATCATTTTAGAACATACTGCAGAACCACTTCCTGTACAATATGTTAATCATCGTTCTACTGCAGTTTAATCTCTTTAAAAGATGATATTGAATTCATCATTGTTCAGAGGAAGACAAACAAGGTGTAAAATTGATTCCATTAATGAGCAGAAACCTAGGTAATGAGTATCAAAGGTAGATTCATTTGGTATTACACTATTACTATTAAATTTCAAATAACTTGTACATAAGCACCCAAGTATGGCAACTACATTCAAAACAAAATACCGTAAATATTGTCACGAATAATGTCAATATTTCACACAGCAACATCTTACCGATTACAAACATCACGAAGGCACATGCGCATTCGACGAAGAGCATGCCCCTGAGCTTCAGCTTTGGCCTTTAATTCAGAGGCCTTCGGTTCTATAGCTGCTTTTGGTGCTTTTGGAAGTTCAGGAAGGGTTTCAGGTCTAGAGGAGTTCTTTGTTATACTGTTGGATTCAATTGACAAAGCAGCTTCTATCAGACGGTCAACAAACAAGGACCTATCTTCCTGTGATGGTG
The DNA here is from genome assembly GCA_903798325.1 of Fraxinus xanthoxyloides. Classification (NCBI taxonomy): domain Eukaryota; kingdom Viridiplantae; phylum Streptophyta; class Magnoliopsida; order Lamiales; family Oleaceae; genus Fraxinus; species Fraxinus xanthoxyloides. The sequence continues at coordinate 4,311 of CAIGRL010277573.1, forward strand.
CATTTAAATTCAAACTGTCCACAGGAGGGAAAAAAATAATACAATTATGGAATGTACCAGCTTCTTCAACATTAAAAATCTGGCTTGCTTAAGAAAAGTTATAAGGAGTGCTGATGATCTTGGATAGTAGCTAATTTAATAGGGGAAAAGTGAAGAAATCACAAATTCTACAATCACATGAAAAATTAAGATGGTATGGATGCTAAAAATCTATACGAAACACATACAGCATATCACCAAAAAACAGTGCCTCAATCAGAAACAACAATTGATATTTTGATTTAGAAGGGACTACGTATACAAGAACAATTTGATGACAAAACTAGAAAATACGTACATGGACAATGAAAAAAATGAATAAACAGATATAAAAAGACCAAGGATAAGCTTCTAAAACCCATAATATAACATGTTCAGAAGGAAAATCTCAATATGTTCCATCAAAGGCTTTCCATTTCTTTTTCCTCCCTACCATCAAAAACCAGTTGCTTTATGTGTGAATACAACAATCCTTCGTAGATAGTAGTAGATAATACAACTTCATACAACCCTCGGATATGCCTCACCTTGAAACAGTTTTCTTCAAATAAGTCTTTGGTCAACTAAACTTTCTTCACATCAACTACACACCACAAATAAGTATAAAGATCTATATTCAGACTGATTTTTTTCTCCCATAAAGGGGTAAGGATGGCAGTCCAACACCTTTACATGCATATGATGACTAATCTCTTATTCAAGGACATCTATATCAAAATACACGAATTGGTGAATATTCATTAATATTTAAGACTTCAACTATTAGGCAAATCGAATTCTCCAGTATTCAATCTCAGGTGAATTTGGGTATTTTTTATTTTTTATTTTTTTTGGTGGGCGGGTTTAACAGTTCTATTAGTTTCACACAGAAATTTTCAAAATCACAGGTAGTCCATTTCGAAGTTCAATGAATCAGAACCATCCAAGGTCTATGGTATAGTATCAACATTCAAGAGAACTTGTAAAGGTGATTATTTTGTTGTCAAAATAGAGATGAACTCAGAAAATTACTGATGATGGCTTGGTGAGAAATTTGGTGCCATAACTATAGTGATATATTTAAGCCAAATAAAGCATAGTACAATTGATTCCAGCAATTGGGATCTGTACGATTATGTGTAACAAAACAGTTGAATGTACATGTATATATGACTCACCAAACTGCCAAAGTGAGCATAGAAGAAACATCATATCAATCAACCAAATTATCATGCCTCAAAAGGAAAAAAAATAGCTAATAATAGGGAATTTTGATAATACTAGAACATACACATTATGTTCTGAAAATATTGAAGTAGGATTATCGTCTATCTCTGCAAGTTGGGTGGAGGTTGTTCCAAATAGTAATATTGGCAGGTCAGATGGTAGTTCTTCCAACAATATCTGCAGTACAGCCCTAAGCTGCAAATGAGCCTGAAGAAACAGAAAATTTTCATATAATATGAGTTATGAAACAAGAGAATAATCTATTGTCAATAAGTTGGCAATAAATTAATAAACTTCAAGATTACCCATTCAACCCAAAAAGTTGGACACACACAAAAAAAATAAAAAATAAAAAAAGGCACTCACATTCTCCCACCAAAGGTGGAACTGAGGCAAGTACAGGATTGATGGCATAGTTCTCCTTGCTTCACCAAATACGTGCACCAATGCCTCCTCTGGTGTTTTGGCACCAGGATCAGAAAGTAGTGATGGAAGTGCAAGAGAATGAACAGGAAATTTTTCCAGTTCATGTAAAACTGCGGGTCCCAGATGATCCTGTATATTAAGGTTTAAGTATGCTTAGTTCACTGTGGTCGCTATCAACAATTGATATAAAAAGAGCAAAGAACATTACCAGCCCAACACCTTCGCCGCCACACAATAGTATCCGAGGTCTATATACGAGAGCAATTGCAGAGCCATAGGAGAGCATTGAAAGCTTGGTCACTTCTGATGAAACTGCAAGAGCAGGGAAGATATTTGATATCATACTCATTGCTTTCTGGAGATATCCTTTTAGGCATGGTGCAACAACTGGTGATAATGGCCGAGAGCTCACGATAGAGCCTCTATGAGCAGCAGGTGTGATTGTTGACATGGCCTCTATAAAGTGATACTTTTCCACATTTACTGAATCAACATCTATTAAGAATTTGTCGTCGCTTGTGTAAACTTGAGGATATCTTTCACGAAAAGCACGTATGGCAGCTTCAGTGCATAAGGCTTTTAAATCAGCACCACAATATCCCACACAACTTGCTGCAAGCTCCAATTTCAACTCCCTGGACGGAGGTTGCCTCCACTTGCGAGTATGAATATCTAATATTTCTGCACGTGCTTCACAGCCAGGCAAGGGAAAGTTAAATTCGCGATCAAATCTTCCAGGGCGGCGCAAAGCTCCATCAATGGCATCAACCCTGTTGGTTGCTCCAATCAATACTACTTGTCCCCGAGAATCAAGGCCATCCATCAAGGCAAGCAAAGTAGACACAATGGAGTTGTGAATCTGTTCTTGTTTGCTAGACCTAACAGGAGCAAGGCCATCTATCTCATCAAAGAAGATTATGGAAGGCTGATTCTTTTGAGCTTCTTCAAATAACAGTTTCAATTGTCTTTCAGCTTCACCAACCCATTTGCTCAGCACATCAGCACCCTTTCGCATATAAAAACTCACTTTCTGCCCAGCTTTTGAAGCAGCGCAAGCTAATGCTCGAGCAATCAGTGTTTTCCCCGTGCCAGGAGGACCACATAACAAGACTCCCCTAGGAGGGGTAATATTGTAACTCACAAAAAAATCCGGATATAGCAGTGGGAAAAACACCATTTCTTTCAAAGCATCAATATATTCAGAAAGCCCACCTATGTCATCAAAACTCACACTGTCATCAACTTGTAAAGGCTGAATATCGGCCCCTCCCTTGGAGCTTGGCCCAGCAGTTTGAATACCAGAAGTCATATTAGCAAGGGCATCAGTTTGATGAGCCCAACCAGAAGCAGCAGCGTTTAGACCCCATGCTGTTGTCCCGTGTATATCTAATCCCCCAAGAAGCATAGATGGTCCTGATCTACTGCTACCTCTCCCCCAAGGAATAGGAGGACCTTGATCCAGCTCATCTACAAGAAGAGAATCATCAGAGTCTTCCGTTCGTGTTAGGCGATGACGTTTATGGACACGCGATCCACCTCTTCTTCCATCCCTGTTAACCTTTGTCCCCATTCCTTGATGAAGTACTCTACGAGGAGATCTTGCCCTCTGTTTATTCTCATCAATAGAGATCCTACGAACATCTGGGCGATTACGGAGATCATATCTACGTCTAACCTCTTGTTCTTCACCCTCTTCATCATCACCCTCTTCTTCTCCATCTTCACCCTCATCCTCTCCATCGCTCTCACCACCAGCCTCATCCTCTCCCTCTCCATCATCAGCCCCATTATCCTCCATATCATTTGCATCTTCTGGCTCATTCTTGCCCCCTTTCTCCTCTGATGAATCTTGTTCATCATTAGATTCTAGATTTAGTCGTTCTCTAGCAAGTCCCCTCAAACGACGAGGCCGAAGCCCTTCGCGACGCGGTCGAAGCCCTTCACGACGCGGCGTTAACTCATCTTGGCTTGCACTGTTGTTATCTACTTTGTTCCTAGAACTTCTATACCTAGGCATCTAGAGGAAAAAGATCAAAACTTCAATCAAACGAAACCAAAAACCATCTATATAAATTAGAAGCTTTGAAACCTCTCAAACCCAATCAATTAAGGACCATGGTCCTCTATAAATATTGCATCTGTTTCAGTATATCAAACCTTACCATTAGATCATTATCCTCTGTTCCAGAACTATCCGTAAATTCTTCAAGACCAACAGGAATTCTCCTCTTCCTAGTAGAACGGCGAAGATTGGGTGACGCTGACTGCAATAAATCAGTAATAACATATTATAGAACTTTAGGGGATTAAAAGCATGTATGGGAAGTGATAAAATTAAAATATAAGTGATTATATGTTGTGGGTCTTATGAAATTTGTGGATAATAAGTAGACAATAGTTTGTGGATCCTACTAAATGTGTGGTTAAAAACATGTTTGACCAAAACTGATTAATTTACAATCACTTCCCAAACATGCACCAAGCAAGTTCACGACATTCTTGAGGAAAAAGAGTTAAATCTATATTGCACCTGTACTAATGAAGTTACATCAAGAAAAGGAAATATTGAAATCATGGTTTGAAAAGGCGCCAGAGAGGCATGCCTCACAGTGAGGTGCACATAATGTGCCTCAAGGTGTTATTTATGGTACTTTTTCAATGAGGCCAGCGCCTCATTGATTGAGGCACACGCCTCAAGGCGTACATGCCTCAGAGTTCACAAGCTTTGATATTTTTTCGTTTATTCTTAATTCTGTCCCTAAATTTGTAAGAATAAACGAGAATTTCATATAAAAGGGGCTTTTAAATTGGCTATCTTGTGCTCAAAAAATAAATAAGTAAGTAAATCAATAAATAAAATTTGGCCCATCAATTCTTTTCATGTGACAGTAAATAATTAAAACCTAAAGTATACTACACACGACTCATAACTTCCAAGAAACAAGAGAAGTTTCTTCTAGGATTGCATATTTGCTAATTTCTGCTTTATTGATTTATTTTGGTGTTAATTCTAAGGAGAATTATTAAGATCATTTATGGTTTCATATTTGTTTATTTTGTATTGTTTCATAATTCTTTGACTTAATTTTTTGGTTTGTGGTGAGACTTCCGCCTCAGTACCCATTTCAGCATTTTACCTTGAATGACATCAAATAAATTGACAAATCAACATATCCACAGATATAAAAACTAAAAGGCAGAACTCAACGAAGAAAAGCACATACATTTGCATTTGATGTACGCATTGGACGATGGCCAGGCCGCAACATCTTTGCAATCTGAGCAGCTGCAGTCCTCGATTTGGTCTTACGTCTCTTAGGTCGAATCATTGTTGGAGAATAATAGAAATATGGGCGACCATATGACTTAGGCCTTCGCCGGAGCCTATCACTTGTACGAACTGGCTTAGAATCAGGTCCATCCCCTTCAACTGAACGTTTGGGATACATTGATGGTAGCTAGTTTCTTCCCATGAACTTCAAAAACACTAACCTACCTAAGCAGATCAAATGTTAGTCGACAATATAATCAGTAGTGAATGAACAAGAAATATGTCTAGGAACCGTTCCCATTGCCTAAACACCAAATGGAGAATAATAACATGGATAAATGACCAAGACAGAGACTACAGTATAGTGGAAAATTTCTCATATTAAACATCAAGATAATCCTTAGCAATCATTGACATAGCTACAGTAACAGAAGCATATGATCAAAAAAGACTAATGGCATCACATGAAGGAAGGTTACGAGATTTATAGTAAATACCCCAGTAACTGCTTAGCAGTAATCCAGGGTTACAAAAATTGATATGAGCAGGAATACATAAAACATGCAAAAGTTCCCAATAATGACCACTCCTTCGGATCTTGGAAATGACAACGGATATTAAAAATAAATAAATAATAAAAAAATGCTGTCAAAAGGTGTAAACCTGGTTCTTGCTTTTATGTTTCAGTAGAAGGGAAAGAAAACAGATTTGGAATAGAAGGCCGTGCGCAGTAAAGAATTGGGTTCCATAGACAAATTCAAGCCTGGTGATATATTTGTCATTGCTTGACTATATATCCTCGCTCTTCCATGCGGAAAACATTCTCCTTCCACAATATACATTTCTGCAAGCTTTCTTATCCAAATTTGTCCTTTCATTTTTTGTTTAGGAACAACACATGACGAGAAATTCCGTGCATTTTTGTTTTCTTTGGCTTACTAAAGTCTAATCCCCAAAGAAGGGTTACAAAAGTATTTCAATGGAAACAGAGGCCAGATTACATTTCTTATACTCATGATAACACAGAGTCCATTTAAGCACAATAGGTAGAAAGTTCATATCTTGCTACCTAATTATCATAATAGCTACCAAGGAACTAACCTTGTAGGAGATTGCCAATTAACACAACTGTTCAAAAATAGGATTCTTTATAACGAAGCACTCTGAGTTTAGCAGTCCAAACTGCTTATCTTTTGACTTCCTCCATGTGTGCTTCATCATGAAAAGATGTCACTTCACAGCAGAGTAAACTAAGAAAAGATATATCAACTGAAGAATACTATTGTTCTTAATACTTAATACCAATCAATTCTTTGACCTTGTTTTGAGAAAATGCCACACCAAAAATGGCTCAAGCCAATAAATATTGCCCTTTAAACATAGAAACTCATCATGCCATACTTTACTGCACCCCTTACTTCCACTGGAACTAGAAATAATAAATATCATTGCCTCATTTAGAGTTCTTGAAAATATCAAAATAATGGTCTGGGCTAACAATGCCCACCATTAGTACCCACATTTCACTCAACAAAGTCATACTATTGCCCCGATTTTCTTTATCTTTCTGAATTTACATACAAATTAAGATATCATCATGAAAACGATTCATTAAGCAGAATTTAAGGTCCCATTCTTGGAAATAAGAACCCAATTGAAACATCGATTGCAAATACACAAACCCAAAAATCATAGCTATCAATTAAAGATAAATTCCAAGGTAACTAGCTAAGCATCCATACCTTTTCATGCATACATGACGTAAATGAAAACAGTAGGTGGGAAAATAGCAGTGAAAATTGAGAAAATTAAATAGGTTAAGATGTTTTGAATATGTAAAAGAACAGACAACGGAACCTCAACAAATTTACAATCGGGAAAAAGAAGCAGATTAATTTGAGAAAAAAAATGTAAAAAATACCTTATTGCTGATTGTTAGTGAGATTGTGAAGAGAGGTAAAGTTAGGAAGAGGAGGGATACATACAGAAACGCGAGAGAGAGAATACTGGGCAGGTGGGTGTGTGGGGGTAGGGGTTTACAGGCTTCGTTATTGGGTCAAATGGGTCGGTAGGCCCATATATGTAGAGACCTCAACCCAAATGTAATGGGCTGATTTTACAGCCTATTTGAATACGTTAACCCAAGTCCACGGAGATTCTTGTATTACGAATAAGATTGATTTATTTATTTATTTATTTATTGGTGAAGGGAGTGGCAAATTACTACTTCTCGAACCCGAAGTTTAGATGAAAAACCACTTTCAAGGCCAAACAAGATGAAGGAAAATTGGTCGAGATGTAGTTTTTTATAGATTGTTAAGAGGGTATTTGGTAGAGATTAAAATCGAATTAAAATTGAAAAATTAGCCGTTATTGTTGACTTTTATTAGACGGTGAAATCCAATAACGGCTATATTTTCAATTTTAATTGGGTTTTAAGTCATATCAAACATGCCCTAAATATGTTGGAGCCTTACAGTTTTAATGTGTCAGTCGCACATTTGAATTGATACAAAGTGGACCATTTATTATTCATTTAGATAGATAAATGTAGTATTAATGGCGACGATTTCGAGTCGGGATCCACCCATGTAAATAGTAAAAAATGTTTTTGAGGTCATACATATTTCATTTCTTTGATAATATTTCCTCGAGTGCTCATTAATATTGTCTATTCTCAACAATTTAGCCAATTATTCATTGGAAAAAAAAGAAAAATAGAAAATGTCATGCAGATAGTGGGTAGCTAGTTAAGTTTAAAGATTTTACTTAGGAGTTTAAAATCCACGAATATTTACAAATTCTTAATTAATTTCAACATCTAGATAGGGATTGGAGGCAAATTTAGAGCTTGTTTGGTACGACTTAAAATTCAATTAAAATTAAAAATATGATCGTTATTGGGTCTCACCCGTCTAATAAATGTCAACAATAACGGCTATATTTTCAATTTTAATCTGATTTTAATCTCTACTAAACACCCTTTCAGACTCAACCAAATATCTCTGGTCATTTCATTTCAAATAAAAAGAAAGAAAACCGTTTTAACAGCTTAACTCTTTATTTCTTTTAGAATTTAACCCTTGCTTGACAATCATTATTTTGAAAATTTGGAGTTTTGACTAATGACTTTTCAGATAATGTGTGGTCAAAACTATGAATCGTAACGGGGCGGATATGAGCGAGTCGTTCATTCTCACCCCCGTCCAATTGGGTATTTTATTACATTATCACATCCCCATACCCGATTAAAGGTTCGGGGCATTAGATTCTCACCAATGTTTGCGTTGCTCAAGCCGACATTCTCGCTTCCGCTTCGTCCACCACTGCTCGCGCGGGGGGCTTCCTTCTAAGGCA
>CAIGRL010277580.1:0-13251 GCA_903798325.1 Fraxinus xanthoxyloides
CTCATTCTATAAATTAATAATTTTGTCAAAAGTTTACATATATTATTGATAAGCTGTTTCTAGAAATAATGTTCTATTTTTGGTTTCTCCAGAAGTTCAAATCAATGAATCTAGTTTTTGATAAGGTTTTAAAGTTGAATTCTTGTATTTTTGCAACCAAAAATATTTTGGTGTACCTGATAATTTCATCGATTTTAGATAATATTGTAGTTTGCCATACTTTGGTGTACTGAATAATAACTTCCATCTTAAGTGATATCATATAGGATTTGATTTAAACTCAAAATTGCTTCCATTATTCGGTGAATGGTTTTGTACCATTCCAAACGCTATGTTGAATGTGCGACGACACTACACTGTATATATACCTATCCAGGTGAGGCACCGGTCCTTGAAATGACATAAATGGCATGAGGAGTTAACGATCGGACGTGTTGCAACTTAGGATCACCATGCAATTCTTTCGCTCAATAGGGAGGTTGTCCAATCAAAGTTTTTTTTTTTTTCCAGACATCTTGTTTGGTCAAGTTTTCCTGGTTGATTCGACTCTTGTCCCTTCAATTGTTGTTATAATTAGCAGAGAACAACTGCTCCACCGTCTATAAGTTCCACTACTCCGGTTATGCTCTATTCTTGGCAGTGTAACTTTGTTAGTGTTTAGCTGATGGTGCTTGTGTGTCACTTGTGGTGCTAATATATTGAGTTTTGGATATGGTTGGGCTGTTGTCGTGGGCTTAGTGCTCTATTTTATGGGTTTGGTTGTGGTTGATTGAGGGGCAAATTAGGCCCAGTGCCCCAAGAGATCAATTAATTTGATTAATACCCTATTAACTAATTAAATCATATAATAACGTAATAAATACGTTATAAAACCCTCCAAACCCTTAAACACACGCACGCGCTCACAGAAAACCCCCCAAAACAACCCCTGAACACACAAAGTAATATATGAACAGCTCATTTGTCCACTTTCTTGTGTTTGCTTTTGCTTCTGAGGAGAATGGATGTGAAAATTGTATTTGTCGACGGTTTGGGAATATATTAGAGATGGTTATGGGGCGAGAGTGATGTAAAAACTGTATCTGTCGACGGTTTGGTAATTATATTCTTACAGCATATTTTAGAGATGGTAACGTGCCGGGGCAAGCCTGAGGCGGGGCAGGACGGGATTTTGCCCCGTTTCCCTCCCTGTTTATTTATTTTTTTAAAAAAAATTTCAATTAACTAATTTTTTTTGTTTTGTTTTATTTTTTGGAATTTGTATTTAATTTTTTTTTATTCTTCACGGGGTGGGTTCGGGGCGGCCGGGCGGGGCACCCTCGCCCTGTGATCCGAGACGAGATTGTTTTTTTTTTTTTTGCCATCACTAGCATATTTTTAGCCATGAATCATGATTTGAAATCGGTGTTCTCTTGGCTACAACCATATTTTTATTACTAAACCATCAATTCATGGCTACAAATTAGAGAGAATTCATAGGGAAATTAAACAATGCAAATGGTGAAAAGGTAAGCTTTTATTTGGCAAATGTATTACGGTTTGGGTTGGTTTTCGTTTGACTTTATTTGTACATGTTGAAGGATTTATTCATGATATGGTTTGATTAAATGGAAGTCACGGTTTCAATTCAGAGTTTAGAGCTCTTTTTTCATATGAATGCATTAGAAAATTTAAGTTTTTTCTTGACTCTCAGAAATATACCAATAAGTTTTGAGGATTTATTCATGATATCTTCTTTCCATTTTATAATCATCTAATTTATGGACTATATCATGTTCTAGCAGCCCAAGTCCATTAGATGCAGCAATACTATCGACTTGATGATCTTGACAGTTGCTCTGAAAGTGGATTGTTTTTGTTGATTTTTTACTTCTGAAACACTTAAAATGTTCTTTATCAAGACTCCTAATTTTAAGAGTATGTTTGTTAGTTGTCCTTAAAAAAATAAGGCACAAAAACTGAAGCCAATATTTGGGTAAAATATTGAGAGAAGCAAATGTTAATTTTCATTTAATAACTTATTTTTTATGTTAGTTTTTATTTTTATTTTTTAAAAGTGACATATAATGTCACTTTTTAATAAAAGAAAAAGTCTAACTTGAATTTTCGTCTATACATGTTTATATCTATAAGAAATGATTTTTTGGTAGAATATAATTGTTGTTGAAAGTAAATGTCATGTTTTGGTGCTTATATATTCTTTTGAGTCTTAGTTGAAACCAAATGTTGGTGTTTGACGTAAGAGCTATGCTACATGTAGATAGATGTACATATATGGGTTAACATAATGTGAGTGGGGTGTGGCTCATGCTACAGTATCGTGGGCCTCACCTCACTCACATTCTGTGAATCTCCATGTGTACATATAGATTAACCCTTGACGTAATGTTTTGAGTGACATTTTGCCTGCATGTTAATCTTGATGGTGGTTGTAGGGTTATTGAATATGCATAAAATAATGTAATTTAAGGTTTTGATATGTTGTGACTTTTCCGAATTTACATAAAAAAATTTACTGTCACTTTATTTGTTGTCTTTTTCTTTTCTTTTCTTTTGGGTCATTTTTTTTAGAATTTGTCACTTTTTTTGAAAAAAAAAAATTCTATCACATTTTAGTGAATTGTCTGCCAATTTTTTTAGAAACAACACTTCTTTAATAGAAGTGAATTTGTATGTTATTTTTAATAAAAGAGGTGACTTAGCTTTAAAAAGTGATATTGTGTCACTTTTTAAAATTGAAAAGTGAGACTTAATTTTATAAAGTATTTTTTATTTTCAATAAAATTTTATATAATTTTTCGAAAGACCCCTATTTTTAGAGGTATTTTTGTAGATTGTCCTCGATTGATATCGTGTTATGGCTGTTATTCAATTCAAGATTTGACTCCTCAATTTCTTCTTTGTGGACTATGCTATTTGTGATGTTTCATGGTTTGGATATACACGACTTTATTATTTGATTTGGGAAATTAATTGAAAATACACTAGATAAAAACCATAAAGCAAAATTACCAACAACTTGAATCCTTCGAGAATTAAGAAAAGTAAAATTGTCTCTTCGTGCATTTCAGATTTAAAATTTCAATAGAGACCTAACCGAGCAAGTTTTTAAGGTCCCAAATTCAATTTCGATCAATTTCCTTTCCGTTCATTTCTAGCATAGATCGTTTCAACAAGTTATTGCTGACTATTTGATGTTTTTCTTCATGATTATCGTATCATCTCTGACTTCATTTTTTTGTGACGTTTAAGGAAATGTTTTGCACTAAAAATTTATGAATTTAAATCGTTTTTACTAGAAACTTCAAGAGAGAATTTTTAATCCGTAGTATCTTGGTTCTTCAACTTATTGATCATTGTCACAAATAAAATGTATCTTCTATTAAATATTCATTTCAAATGATTAAATTACTATAGCATGATGCTTTTTTTTTTTTTTTTGATTGATTAAATCTATAAATTGAATATCTATAGATTAAATTAGTACAATACATGTGTAACATAAAAGAAAATTTTATTAAAATATGATCCATCTATTTTGGACCCATTTCTAGAATACAATTGAAGTTTTCATCGCCACCACAAATTCACCACAATCTGGCAATCATCATGGTTCTTAATCAAACAAAAAAGTTCTTATCGGATGATTGCACATCTCGACCAATGATTCCAATTTTTGATTAATTTTATCGATTTTCCAAACTATTATTGAATTAATCTACTTTACTAGACGTTTTTAACATCTTGAATGATAGAATGACGTACTGCAAATAATTGGATGACAGTATTGACTATTTTTTAAACTGGCCTGTCAAAGAGGGGGACAAAAGCGAGATTGACTATTATTCATAAGACAACTACTCAATAATCATATGGACATTGCTAAGGGTACATGAATTTTAACATAATGGTTCACATAATTACATATAGTACATATTCAACATTTAATTCAAATTTCACACTTTCACATCAACTACTAAATAATTGATACATCACATTATGTAATCCTTTATGTACATAAATTATGTACAACAAGAATTATCCTAATCATATTACTTCACACAAATTTGTGTGAAAACAAATGTGGATTAGCTTTGTTGTATGATATTTATTGGACATAATAACAAATAATATTTCAATTTATTTTCTAGATATAATCTATGTTTGGTACACATTAAAATTTTCATTCTCATTTTTCTACTTATTTTTAACCACACATTCTTCAACAAAATAATATTTTTTATCACATCAATAACTTTTCTTTATTTTTCAACCACACATTCTCTATCAATATACTATTTCAGAATACACTCTACCAAAATAATGTGGCTCAAACACACCCATAATTATTTTCACACGGTTCAACTTATTAAATATCTCATCGAACAATTAACACATATTTATCGCGTCTATAACATAGGCTCCTCTTGTCATTAACTTGGCAAGCGATCAATGCAAATTTGTGCTCCTAACATGAAAGTCATGCAATTGAAATTCAAGTTTTAGTGTAGTCGCGTATTACGAAATCAGGACTTATATCAATTGAAAGGCACGAATATTGCACGATTAGAAAAACTAATGAACTCTGTTAGTTTCCATATTATCCGCGTAAGGGAATTCACTGTAGGAACTGACTTTAAAAATATTATAATGCAATGACTATTAGGGAGCAAGCTAAGATAAATTTGAAAGTTTAGCTATGAATTTTAAACAAATTATAGTTAAGTGATAAAAATGAAACTCTGTTAAAGTTGAGCAACCAATAGTATTTTTTCCCAATTTATTTCACTATTAATTATTACGCTTAAATAAATTAACATCACTATAATTTTTTAGAATAATTTTAATTATCATTATGATGATGAAAAATCGATGATATCACAGTATATATGAAATAATGAGATTGGACAGTTCAATTTTGATGAAAATGAGTGGGAAAAGAGTGAAAGAGAAGTGATGGGAAGTGAGTTGCTAGATCGCCAATTGGTAAATAATATTATTTAATTTTTTAATTAGGATTATCTTTAACAGATACAGACAAGATAACATGTTACGTTACAAAAAAGAGATCAATTATTACCGGCTATTGGTAAATAAATTCATAATTGTCCTTTGTACCCACGTGGAATTGCGGTAATCACTTTTTCAGTTACCGGCTACGTGTCGTTGCCTCCGGTAAAGAATTGAGTAGTGGCTTGAATTTCTCCGTCACCATCGGTCCATCACCACCTCCTCCGTTAACCGGTTAACTCAACCATAAAGGTAAAAGTCCCATTCCGCCCCTGTAGTATTACGTCTAATCCCTTCTTTGCCAATTGCCACCACCGGTTCTTCCTCTTTAGCCGCCGCCTCGATTTTCTCAATTATTCTCTCCGGTGGTTCTTTCGAGATTAGCTTTTCGCCATCGATGCGATTCTCATTGTTAATGAACAAACCGGACAGATCGAAACCGGAGGAAAAATGAGATTATGTCAAAGGCATTCAAGAAAACCTTCTCTTCCCCTTGGCCAAAATTCTTTAATTCAAATTCATTCTCAATTGGATATTTAATCTCCTTGTACCCCTTTTTGAACCACGGGTATTGAGAATTTCATGAATGGTAATCCGGGTACTCGTGTTCGGGTCTAGGATCCGGGTTAAGATTAATTTTCTAACCATCCTATTTGTGTTTATTCGATTAAAGTTAATTTTAATTCAATCAAAGTTAGATACACAATCTCGTGAGAACGACACTAATACCATATATGTGCAAGATTTTAGCTAACAAATTTTTTGATGTCATTCTTGTCAATTGTTTGTTATTTAGTTAGATTTTTATTTTTATTTTTAGCTTTAATTTGTTTTTTTGAATTTTCTTTTAATAATACAATGATTTTGTTTATTCTTTTCTGTCTACTTCCATCCTTTGAGACGCAAAAAAATACCGATCTTGTGTCGTTGGATTAGAAATTTCAATAAGTTACACAAAGAGAGAGACAAAATAATTTATAAATCATAAGCTAATTCATTGGGGAATTTCTCTTGTAGGAACTTTTAGTCCCACTCATCCTATACATTAATATTTTTGTCGAAAGTTTACATATATGGTTGATAAGCTGTTTCTAGAAATAATGTTCTATTTTTGGTTTCTCTAGAAGTTCAAATAAATGAATGTAGCTTTTGATAAGGTATTAAATTTGAATATTGTTGCAACGAAATTTTTTTGTGTTAATCGATAATTTTAGTGATTTTAGATAATATTGTAATTTGTCATACTTTGGTGTATTGAATAATAACTTCCCTCTCATCTAAAGTGATATCATATAGGATTTGATTTGATTTGGTTTGGTTTAAACTGAAAATTGCTTACACTATTCGGTGAATGGTTTTGTACTAGTTTGAATGCTATGAGGTTGTATGGGAGCCATTTTGGTTAAATTTTAATTCTTTTTTTTTTTACCGTTTGAGATGGTAAGTGGGATTCGGATATGTAGTCATTATCGAACCAATATGGTGACCATTTGAATGGTCAAATGTTGTGGGCGTGTAAAATGAGATGAGCGTCCCTTTATGATTTTAAACTTGCCCAGCAATAAAGGGCAAAAATGACAACTGGCATAATAGGTATGTATTTGAGTGGTCAAATGTCGTGGGCATGTCAATTTTGGTAGAGATAGGCCCATTCCAACGGTCAAAAAATCTATTTTGTGTGAAAAAAATTGCTCCGAAACAAAGGCTATGTTAAATGTACGACCTACACTACACTACGTAGGTACCTATGCAAGTACGACGCTAGCCCTAGAAACAACGGCATCGACACAAGGAGTTAACGATCGGACATGCTACAACTTAGGATCACCATGCAACTCTTTCGCTCTATAAGGATCACAAGGCTCGTCCAATCAATTTTTTTCGAGATATCTTTTTGTTGGTCAAGATTTTCTTGTCGATTCAACTCTTATCCTTTCAATTGTTGCTACTATTAGAAGAGAACGATTGCTAATCGTCTATAAGTTCAGCTAATAGTTTGTGTTTGTGTGTCACTTGTGGTGCTAGTATATTGAGTTTTGGATATGGTTGGGTTGCTGCCGTGGGCCTAATGCTCTATTTTATGGGTTTGGTTGTCTTTTCTTGATTGATTGTGTATTATGGCTGCCGTTCAAGATTTGACTCCTCAATTACATCTTCGTGGGCTATGCTGTTTGTGATGGTTTGATTAGGGATATACAAGACTCTTATTTGATTTGAAAAAATTCAGGATCGAATAAATTACTTGAATACAATTACATACAAAAAATCTATAAAAATTTTAAAAAAACTAATCAAAACTTGTTAAAGAAGGAAGATGCTGAGAAAGAGCTAGTACAATATACCTATCAAATATGGACCCAAAATATTAATGAAATGTTGACAATAAGAAGGTGTTTGGACCTTAAGTGAATGGGACCAATGGGCCCCACAGTTCGTATATGATCCACAATGATTCGATAATGACATGTACTTAACAATAAGTGATAAGTTCAATGATTTTTTTTATGCCACTTATTTTAAAAGGAGAATATTCTTCTTTTGTAAACTTATTCATGACAGCTAATTAATAATCATTTTGCTTCACACAAATTGAATAATGTTTATGTGCCAAAAAATGTATAAAAGAGATAATGACAGAATATGTGTCGACATGATGTGATTTGATGAAAAGTTGACTGTTTTTTAAATAGTCTAATGATACGTTGCCATCTGACATTATTTTAAAGATCATGTCAACCATTATGTTTGAGTAACATAATTGACACAAATTTGTGTGGAAACAAATATTGTACTGTATGATATTTATTGGACATAATAATAAATAATATTTCAATTTATTTTCTAGTTATAATTATTTCCACCCGATTCAACTTATTACATATATAATCGAACAATTAACACATATCTTTATTGCGTATATAACATAGGCTTCTCTTGACATTAGCCCGTCGGCAAGCGATGAACTCGTGCTCTTAACATGAAAGTCGTGCTATTGAAATTCAAGTTTCAATGCAGTCACGCATTACGTAAACAAAGCTTATACCAATTGAATGACATGATTATTGCACAATTAGAAAATTAATGAACTCTGTTAATGCCCATATTATGTAAAGATATTCACAGTAGGAACTGACTTTGAAAATAGAATTAAGCCCTTTGTACATCAAGTTTGACAACTTGGTGTACATCCCCTCACAATAGGATGGCCCGCTTCCAAAATAAAGTGCACATCTATTGTGAGGGACTGTCAAACTTGGTGTACATTTGATCCTTGAAAATATTATAATTTAACTATTATTAGCGAGCAAGCTAAAATAAATTTGAAAGTTTAGCGATACATTTTAAACAAATTATAGCTAAGTGATCAAAATGAAACTTTGTTAAAGTTGAGCAACCTA
This sequence comes from Fraxinus xanthoxyloides, assembly GCA_903798325.1. Classification (NCBI taxonomy): domain Eukaryota; kingdom Viridiplantae; phylum Streptophyta; class Magnoliopsida; order Lamiales; family Oleaceae; genus Fraxinus; species Fraxinus xanthoxyloides. Next base: position 8,409 of record CAIGRL010277580.1, read on the forward strand.
GAGTGCGTTTACGATATTTATTTCACTATTAATTATTATGCTGAAATATATTAAATTGTTCTAAAAAACGACGCAGAGGTCGAAAAACACACCTCGCGTTTTTTGTGTATTATTATTATTATTATTTTGATATAGTATTTTATAATTTTATGTATTTGGTAGCCATTATTTAAATTATTAAATAATTCTTATATTGATTAAAAAATTTAAATAATATGACAATGAGAAAACTTTGTTTTCACATCTCTTTGTCTAACCCAAAGCTTGACCTCTACATCTCCTTACGATTTACAGTTTTTAGAATATTGATGAGTTAGTAATACTGTAATTCACCAATGACCACCGAATCTGATACTCAGTGTCACAACAATCATCTAGTTTTATTTTGTCTCACCATAGTCATCCAATTTTATACTTAGTATCACCACAACCACTTAATTTCATATAACATGTCACCATGACTTCCCAATTCCTTTTCACCATTTTCATTAATTTTAAAAAATATAAAAGGGTAACTTTGCATTATATATATATAATAATTTTTAAAAAATAAAAATATTTTTTTTAATTTTAGAAACATTTTTTTAAAAAAAAATAAGTATTTATTTTATTTTAAAAACATTTTTTAAATAACTTTTTATTTTATTTTATTAAGTATCGTTTTTTAAATAAATCTTTATTTTATTTTTGTGTTTTCTAAAATTATTTTATATATATAATGCAAAGTTATCGTTTTACCCATTTTGAAGTTAGTGAAAATGGTGAAAATAAGTTGAATAGTCATAATGAAATTGGGTAACCATTGTGAAACGTTACATGAAATTTGGTGGTCATTGTGAAATAAAATCAAATTGGATAGTCATATTGACATTAAGTATAATATTTGGTGGTCATGGTGAAACAAAATTAAATTGAGTGACTCTCATGACACTAAAATTGGATGGTCATTGGTGAATTTAACTATAATTTTAGAATGTTGATGTATTTATTTTAGAAGGATTAATAGTAGAAAAACTCTCTAAAAACGTTTTCATTTGCGATATATCTCATACATATTGGAAATCGTAGAAAATTTCCCTATTTGAAACCTTTGTGCGAAAAAATTTCCTATTGTCAAATGTGTCGTTAAAATAGTAAAAATGTCAAAATTAAAAAGTAATAATTTCAATTTTACTATCCAAACTTTTTATCATTTTACAAATTATAGCCATTTTTTTAATGTACCGCCCATAATATCAAACATTTAAAACTTCATTTTCTTCTCCAAATATTTATCATTTTATTTAATCCCTTCCAAAACCCTTGTAATGACTTAAAATTTTTTGAGGAATTGATCCAGCAACAGCACACAGTACTAAAATATATGTTGGTTTTCCTTTGCATGGTCCGTTCATATATTAGGGCAGAATAAAACAAATAAAAAACAATTATCTAGTTAAATTTTGAAGATGCAAAATGCAATGGTGAACTTGCCCAGAAATTCCATATTTCTTCTTGTAAACTTGTCCTGCATTAGATCTTCCACACTAGGTACTATATAAAATCCCAAGCAAGTAACCAACTATGAAATGACCAGCTTCATGCTGCAAGAAATACAATTGCTGACCGTGAAGATGCAAAATGCAATGGTGAAAATAGTTGGGTTATCAAACGGGGAGTAATTTTAGTATAATTTTTTGGATTAAGTTATATGTACAGAAAATCATTTCACAGACATTTTACCTACACTCACAATAATAAAAAATTGCCAAAAAAATCCCACCCACGCCCCCTATTGTGAGATACATGTACCCCAAGCAAGACTCTAATTTTTTTTCCAAGATGGGAAGAGGGGTTTAAAGTGTAATCTTGGGAATGGAAAGAAGAAATGAAAAATTTGGGGTAAGGGATTTAGAAGGGTTTTGGAACATATTTCCTGTTTGGTACGGCTTAAAATCTAATTAAAATTGAAAATATAGCATTTATTGAGTCCCCCGTCTAATAAAAGTCAACAATAACGATTAGTTTTTCAATTTTAATCCGATTTTAATTTCTACCAAACACCCTCTAAATAAGACAATAAACTTTTTGGGAAGAAGATGAAGTGATGTGAGGTGGAAAATAAAATTTTATAAGTTTGAGATTGTGGATGGTATATAAAAAATTTTCGGTATAATTTATAAAAGAATAAAAAGTTTAGATATTAAAATTATAATTATTACTGCTTAATTTTGACATTTTTAATATTTTTAATGACAAATTTGACTGTACGCAAATGAAAACGTTTTTAGGGAAGATTTTCTCCAATTAATCCTTAATTAGTAGTACTGTAATTTTTTAAGGTTTTCTTTTAATTACGACTATTTTTAACAGATACAGACAAGATAACATTTACATACATTACAAAAAGAGAGAGATCAATTATTAAACAAATTCATAATTGTCCTTTCCACGTGGAACTGCGCCAATCACTTTTTCAGTCACCGGCTATATGTCGTTGCCTCTGGTTAAAAATTGAGTAGTGGCTTGAATTTCTCCGTCCATATGTCGAATCCAAATCCACCACTTTTCACCTCCACCATCACCAGCTCCTCCGTTAACCGGTTAATCTCAACCATAAAGGTAAACGTCCCATTCTGCCCCTGCAGTATTACACCGAATCCCTTCTTTGCCACCACCAGTCCTTCCTCTCTCGCCGCCGCCTCAATTTTCTCAATTATTCTCGCCGGTGGTTCTTTCGAGATTAACTTTTCGCCATCAATGCGATTCTCATTGTTAATGAACAAACCGGACAGATCGAAACCGGAGGAAAATGAGATTATGTCAAAGGCATTCAAGTAACCCTTATCTTCCCCTTTGCCAAAATTCTTTAATTCAAATTCATTCTCAATTGGGTATTTAATATCCTTGCACTCCTTTTTGAACCACGGTTCATTGAGAATTTCATGAATGGTAATCCGGGTACTCGGATTCGGGTCTAGGATCCTGGATAAGAACCGCGTTAGCTCCGGCGATGTCCATTTTGGGCACCTGAATTCTCCTTTGTAGATTTTCCTGTACATCACCATCAAATTCAGGTCGTTGAATGGCAAGTAACCGGCATTTAATACATACAGTATGACTCCGCATGACCAGACATCGACTTTTGCGCCGTCGTAACCCTTCTTTGCAAGGATTTCCGGCGCCACGTAGGCGGGGGTTCCGCAGAGTGTGTGGAGGAGGCCATCGGGTTGGATCTGATCCGGCACGGCTGAGAGTCCGAAATCCGTGATTTTGAGATCCCAATTCTCGTCCAGTAACAGGTTTTCCGGCTTCAAATCGCGGTGGAAAACGCCGCGGGAGTGGCAGTAATCCACGGCGGAGATCAATTGCTGGAAGTATTTGCGGCTGAGGTCCTCACTGAAGCGACCTTTCGCGATTTTGGCGAACAATTCACCGCCTTTTGCAAATTCCAGAACGAAATAGATTTTGTTCTTCGTGGCCAGAACCTCATCAAGGCGCACGATGTGGGGATGACGCAGCCGGTGCAATATAGAAATCTCCCGCTTGACCTGTGACGGGAGGTTCCCTTTCAGAATCCTCTGCTTGCTCATGGCCTTAATGGCCACACTTTGGCCGGTGCATAGTTCCCGCGCGTGGTACACTTTCGCGAAAGCACCATAGCCAAGGAGCTTCCCCAGCTCGTACTTCTTGAAGAGCTTGCAGCCTAGAACCTCCTCGCTGCCATATGGCAGTGAATTGCCATCGTCGGCTTGAATCTCTGGCATCACTTGAGACCGTACGTATCTCTTCTTCCTCTAAATTCTCTGCGTCTTGCATTAAATTTTTGAGCAAATTTAAATTTTCCCGATAGAGGAGATGAGCTCGAATTTAAAAAAGAAAGAGACTGAGCTTCATATTTTCAATTTGCAAGAAAACAGAAGAATACAAAGAAAAACCGCCCCAAAAACTCAAAATTTTGTCTTCTAAGAACAATAATTAACCAAAATGCTCGTCTTTAGAGAGAGAAAATAAGACAGTATTGGGGTACAAGAACACAGAAAAGTAACTAAAATACAGGGTTAGAGGTTCGACCAAATAAGGAGGGATATTTAAAATGTGTTTCAGTGTGAAACGACGTCGTAATTTCTCAAACACGGTACCCGCTAAATAGTTTGAAAGTCATCTCCTTAAGAGGTAAGCAGGCAATAGTATTCACCCACGTGTTGAGATTTCTTGATTTTAGGTACGACATTATTTTAATCAATCATGAATGTGAACGACTGCGTTTTAATGCAGTTTATAAGTGGATACGAATGCGTTTCAAGATTGTCAATTTTTGCTTATCCATTTGTTTTCACTTTTAGTTACAGGGTCAATCAGATGGAAATCGTGTGAGGTTGATTTCGAATCCGGTCGAACTCAATTTTAACTTAAAATCATGTTCGATAAGGTCTCTATTTTTATTTTTACTTCCTGTAAAATCATGTTCAATTTTTCTTAAAAATTCTTCGAATCAATTAAGATTATCCAGATATGTTTTAAAGTAACTTCTTAATCTTAAAAAATTACTGATTTGAAAGTTTAAAATTGAGACCTAAAAGAAATAATTAATTAACGAAAAACATTGATTTTGTGGTAATTGCATAATCTAACCTTTTATTTATTTATTTGTGAATAAAGAACAATAACCTTTTACTTTTCAAAAATTGAATTATAATCAAATTACTTTATATAGATTATCTTTATTAAAAAAGTTGGTCATTACGGAATTGAAAGCCTCTCAAATGATGTGAAATTGCACTAGTAACAGTCCTTTTATCTGAACATACACTTGGTGGTTATACATCAAATTATCAATATCATTGCACAGGAACGATAAAGT